>RJWM01007844.1:44003-75839 GCA_004363535.1 Dasyprocta punctata | reverse complement strand
CATGACACTTGAGAGCACGCCAGGTTTGTGAAGAACTTGGAAAAGGACATTATAAGCACAGGAAACTGCAAATATAAGACCCTTGAGGTAGGCATGAGCTCAACATCTTCAAAGAACTTAAGATCAGAACGAGTGAAGTTTAGAGAACAAGGGATGATACACAGGAGAAAAGTTGAGGAGATAGGTGAATACCAGAGCTTGTAAAATTTTGGGGCCCACAGTGGGGAGTTTGGATCTGATTCTAGTTGCATTGGAAATCATTGGAGAGTATTAAACATGTGGATAGTGTAATCTGCACTTCTCTTAAGAAATTGTGTCTTATAGTTTATAGTTGTTACTGATCCTTTAACTTTTTCAAATGTAAAATACAATACATATAGAAAAATACACAAAACATATTCAAACAATATGTTAAATAATTACATGGATCCAACATGTAGTCAAGAAATAGAAGGCTGCTAACCCCCAGAAGCTCCACTTTCTAAAGTACAGATCCTCCCTTCTCAACAGTCATCAACATCCTAACATTCATTGTACTCAATTCTTTGATTTTTCTTTGTAATCTTACCTCTAATAATATATTCCCATCCGACGTAGTTTAATATTACTTATTATTAAATTGAGTTTTAAAAAATGTCATTTGACATTGGCATTAATATCATCAATAAAAACTTCCTCACAAAATTTCTCTTTCCCAATACAGAATTTTAAAAATTGTTTAAGTATAATATTTTTTCACTCATGGTCATCAAATAAGCCCATAGCCTAATGTGTTATTTCAAAAAATGACAAGAGCAGAAAGAAAGAATTCGTGACTGAAATACAAAAGCACATCTCTGTCTAATCTCACTCCCACACCCAGAAATTTCTCAGCGAGTGGAAAAATATTCTCAGACTGCTCACTGATATCCCCAAATATTTAGAGGTATAAACTAAGTGTCTTTATCTCTTTCCTACTTCAGTTGCAAAATATTGGAAAAATTGTTAGAGAGATATGAGCTCTTGGTCAATTTAACCAACTCTCCTAGTGTATTCAGACTGCTATACAAAATACAATAAATTAGGTGGCTTGTAAACATCAGACATTTATTTCTCTTAGTTCTGGAGGCTGGAAAGGCTAGGATCAAGGCATCAGCAAATTCATTGTCTGGTGAAATCCCACTTTCTGGTTCACAAATGATGCCTTCTCACTGGGTCCTCACTTGGTAGAAAACATAAAATTCCTTACAAGTGCACTGATCCCATTTACAAGGCATCTGTCTTCTTAACCTGATCACTTCCCAAGAGCCTTACCTCTTAACACAGTCACCTTACACTTTAGGATTTCAATGTATAAATTTGTGAGAAACGTGAACATACTAAAGACCTCTGTGAGAAGTTCCCCAGTCATAGCTCATGTTAATTAATGTAAGCCAGCCGTGCTAGTTTCATTCTCCTTGCCAGTGACATGTTTAGCATGGGTATTTTATGTCATCTTGACCAATTAGGGCAAAGGTAAGACTTCCTAGAGTTTAGTAAATTAGAAGGCCACTACTGTCCCTATACTGGAGGCACAAAATGAGGAAGTGACATTATTAGATCCTAGAGATAGGGCTGATGTACTAGAGTTCAGAATGTGGGGTTTCTAATGCATACAGAGGCTGAAAAGGCACTCACTACTGATATTTAATTAGGATAGCCACTGGGGCCAAGACTGAAGGGGAAAAGACTGTGGCTTCTCTGTTTTTCTTTCCTGTCCTTTTTTCTGCTGCCTTTGTCTCTGTGTTAACTACAGCTGGAAGGATTGGACTTGAAGGAGAAAAGGTGAAGATGTAACATTTGGAAAATGAGGAAAAGAAAAGAATCAAGAATGACTCTCAAGTCTTTGGTTTGTGCATATGAGGACATGACATGCTATTTTCTGAGGTAGAGCACACTAAAGAAATAGTTGTTGAGAGAACTAAACTCAGAAACCTTGTTCTGTATGTGTGAAGTTTTCAATGTCTGTTATAAATATCTGAGGGAAGTTATTTAGAGGGTTCAGCCTGTCTAGATTATTTCTGACCACTGAAGAAGAAAAAAGCAAAGAGGGGAAGACAGAAGAACACAAGTGAAGGAGAAAGAGGAGAGGGCCCCAGGGAAAGAAACGTATGTGTCTTAGGGAAGAATCAGCTAAGGCTGATTTCTAAGAGTATTAAAAGAAAGGTAGCCAGTGCCCAATGGGAGAAAATGGATATTATTAAACTCAACAAAATATTTTTATCTCCAAGAACTGAGGCACAGAATCAGGACAAACCTAAAGACAGATACTGTAGGGATGGTGAACACTGAGCTGTCCTTTGAAGGGACAAATGTCCAAGCACCAAATGAGCTATTCTGTCCACCCCACTCTCGGATCAATAGCACTCCACAAACCAGAGGTTTTGGGATTTCAAGAGGGGCGCAGAAGTGGATGAGGTGCCTGCCACTCCACATGTATGGAGATTCACAGACAGAAATGTGTTTGCGACCATATGTTGGGGGGTGCTCTCTGACTAGCCCCGCACTCCAGGGGCTCTGACCTCCTTGCAGCCAGATGCAAGGTCCCGGCGGTGCCCCACTCCAGGGTGCACTCTGCCTAGCCACCTGGGTCCTGGAGGTTCTGAACCCCACCCAGCCAGGTGTAAGGCTTCAGTGCCACACTCCAGAAGTGCATTCTCACTAGCTACACAGAGGATCTGAGCTCTGCCCAGCCCAGTATCCCAGCACAATTGATCAGGGGAATGCCCGGCCAGCCTCATAGGTCACAGAGGTACTAAGCCCAGCCCAGCCCAGAGCCCCAGAGCCACTCATTGGGAGAAAACAGTATAGCCAACTGGTCTTGGAGAATTTGAGCTCTGCCCATCAGAGCACAAGGCCCCAGCTCCATAGTTCAGGGGTGCAGCCCAGATAGCCAGGCAGCAGGTCCTGGAGGTTCTGAACTCCACCCAACCAGGAGCAAGGCCTCAGTACCATATGCCAGGAATGAGCTCTGGCTAGCCCCACACTCCAGAGGCTCTGAACTCCTCGCAGCCAGACACAAGGTCCCGGTGGTGCTGCACTCCAGGGTTGTGCTCCGCTTAGATGACTGGGTCTCAGAGGTTCTGAACTCCACCCAGCCAGGTGTAAGGCCCCAGTTCCAACTCTGGGAGTGCATCCCTGCTAGCTGCCTGGGTTGCAGAGGTTCTGAACTCCACCCAGCCAGGCACAAGTCCCCAGCATCACACACTGGGGGTACAGCTCTGCTAGCCACCTCAGTTGCAGAGGTTCTCAACTCTACTCAGCCAGGTTCTAGGCCCTAGTAACACACTCTGGGGGTGTGACCCTGCTAGCTGCAGGGAGGATATAAACTCTGCCCAGCCCAGCGTTCCAGAACAACCCAACACAGTACACCAGGGGAACACACAGCCAGCCTCACAGGCCACAGAGCAAAGCCCCTGGTGCCATAGTTTGAGGATATGCCCTGGCTAGCCACAGGGGCACTGAAGGATTGAAGCTCTACCAAGTGCAGCAGTCCAGTGCAATCCATCAGGAGGCTGCCTGGCTAGCCACACAGGTCCCAGAGAAAAATGACAAAATGAAAGACCAAGATGCAGTCTCAGTCCTCAAGCCCACTGAGAACAAACCCAAGATCACTGAAATGGAAGATATTGGGAATCACACAACAGAACTTTCTGAAATAATAGCAGCTGAAGCAAACAAACATCAGGGAAACAGAACAAACACAAATAAACAGCTTGATGCTACACCTCAAACATCTGGAAAAAGAAGAGCAAGTCAAGTCCAAAGCCAAAAGAAGGGAGGAAATTATAAAGATCAGAGCAAAAATTAATGCAATAGGGACTAAAAAAATAATACAAATAATGAATCAAAGAGTTGATTCTTTGAAAGAATAAATAAAATTGATAAGCCCCTAACCAACCTGATTAAGAAAAGGAAAGAAAAAACTCAAATCCATGCAATAAGAAATGAAAAGGGTGAAATTACTACAGAACCTGTGGAAATACAGAAGATCATCAATACCTGCTTCAAAAACCTTTATGCTCATAGGTTCAATAACACAAAAGAAATGGACAGATTTCTAGAAACACATGACTTACCAAAGCTGGATCAAGAAAATATAAAACTGTTGGATAACCCAATTTCAGTTAATGAAATTGAAAATGCAATTAGAACTTTACCAAGAAAGAAAAGCTCAGGTCCCAATGGATTCACTGCTGAATTCTACAAGAAATTCAAAGAAGACTTAATGACAACACTTATCAATCTCTTCAATGAAACTGAAAGAGAAGCAATTCTCCCTAACTGATTCCTGGAAGCAAGTATTACTCTAATACCAAAATCAGAGACAGACTCAAACAAAAAAGAGAACTACAAGCCAATATCCCTAATAAGCATAGATGTAACAATCCTCAAGAAAATACTGGCAAACACAATGGAGCAAGTCATCAAGAAAATTATACACCACGACCAAGTGGTATTTATTCCAGGAATGCAGAGATGGTTCAACGTATGCAAATTAATAAATGTAATACACCATATCAATAGGGCCAAAGATAAGAATCACATCATCACTTCAATAGATGCAGAAAAACTTTTGATAAAGTCAAACACTCATTTATGGTAAGAACCCTACAGAAAATTGAAAGAGATGGTGCTTACCTCAATCTGATAAAAGCCATCTATGACAAACCAACAGCCAGTATCATATTAAATGGACAAAAAAAGAAAGCTTTCACTCTAAAATCAGGAACAACACAAAGCTGTCCACTGTCACCACTCTTATTCAATATAGTACTGGAAACATTAGCCACAGCAATTAGACAAGAGAGAGAAATAAAAGGAATAAGGATAGGAAAGGAAGAAGTTAAATTATTATTATTTTCAGATGATATGATACTCTACATAGAAGACCCCAGCACTCCATTGAAAGACTTCTAGATGTAATAACCAAATTCAGTAATGTTGCTGGATACAAGGTCAATACTCAAAAATCAATAGTACTCCTGTACACAAAAAACAAACTCACTGAGAGAGAAATAAGGGAAACCACACCCTTAACTATAGCATCCAAATAATGAACTACTTAGGAATCAATCTAACAAAGGAAGTAAAATATCTGTACAGTGAAAATTGCATTACTCTGAGAAGGAAATTGAAGAGGACTTCAGAAAATGGTAAGATATTCCCTGTTCATGGATAGGAAGAACAAACATCATGAAAATGGCCATTCTTCTAAAATTGTTATACAGATTTAATGCAATCCCAATCAAAATACCATTAGAGTACCTCACAGATCTAGAGAAATCATTCCTAAAATTCATCTGGAACCAGAAGAGACCTAGGATAGCAAAGGCAATTCTGGGCAACAAAAGTAAGGCAGGAGGCATCACACTCCCTGACTTGAAGTTATACTACAAAGCTGCTGTAAAAAAATCAGCATGGTACTGGAATAAAAACAGATCTGAAGATCAATGGAATAGATTAGAAGATACAACCACAACTACAAACACGCTCACTCACCTTGTCTCTGAGAAAGGGGCCAAACATGTTCAGTGGAAGAAAGATAGCCTCTTTAATAAGTGGTGCTGGAAAAACTGACTTTCCAGATGCCAAAAACTAAAACTAGATCCTATCACCATGCACTAAACTAAAGTCAAAATGGATCAAAGATCTAAATATTAAAACAGAAACACTAAATCTGCTGCAAGACGAAGTAGGTAGAAATCTTCAAGACTTTGATTTAGGCAGAGAATTCATGAACAAAAGTCAGACTGCATGGGAAATACTGCCCAGAATCAACAACTGGGATCTTGTCCTATTAAAAAGTTTTTCCATGTCCAAGGAAATTCCCAACAGAATGAAAAGAAAGCACACGAATTGGGAAAAAATCTTAGTCAACTGTCCCTCAGGCAAAGGACTTCTGTCTAGAACATACAAAGAATTAAAAAGTCAGGCCCCCATAATTCAAAGATCCAGTCCAAAAATGGGCATCTGAGATGGATATACACTTCTCAGATGAAGAAATACAAATGGCAAATAAATACATGAAAAAATGTTCAACATCATTGGTCATTAGAGAAATGCAAATTAAAAGAACACTGAGATTTCACCTCACTCTAGAAAGAAAGGCCAGGATTTAGAAAGCTACCAGTAACAAATGCTGGAGGGACTGTGGGGAAAAAGGAACTCTTCTGCACTGTTGGTGGGAGTGTAGACTCATGCAACCACTGTGGAAATCATTCTGGAGTTTCCTCAGAAACCTGGGATTGGAAGTCCCATTTGGCTCAGCTACTTCACTTCTGGGCATATTCCTAGAAAAATTGAAAACATCATACCACAGTGATATATGTGCATCCATGTTCATAGCAGCACAGTTTGTAATAGGTAAATTTGGAAACAACCCAGATGCCCATAAACCAAGGAAAGGATAAAAAAGATGTGGTATTTTTATACAATGGAGTATTACTCAGCCATAAAGAAGGATCATGTTGAGGCTTTTATAGGTAAATGGATGTGACTTGAGACCATACTCGTAAGTGAAATAAATCAAACTCACATGTGTAAATACCATATTGTTTCCCTAGTGTAAGAAACTGAAAGAGTAAACAAGATACAAAACCTTCAATAAATATTGTGAAAGCATAAAAAACTGCTCAAAGGGGAAAAAATAACTCAGGGAAAAGGAGAAAAGAAGGAAGGGAAAAGAAAAAAGACACACATTTGTATGTATACACTTAGGATAGCTGGGATGATTGTACTACTGAATCTATTAGTTCTTGGTAAAAAACAGTTAACATTTATAGGATCAGATCAATTTTGCAAGTCTAAATCTGGTAATCTGAGTAACTGTTTTGAAGATAACTATGCAAAATAACAACCTTTATTATGTTTCTACCACCTTGTTGTGGAAGCCTATATTGTTTATTGTTATTCATTTGTCTCTTTTGTTTGTTGTTTTTCTGGTATTTTGTTTTGTTTTGTTTTTCTCCTCTAATACAGAAAGGATAGACGTACATGTATAGGCTTATAAATGTGTAACACTTCTCCTAAAGAATTTACAAGAATCTATTTTATTATGTGCGATGGTATGAACAGCTACTTGGAAGAAAAGGAGACATTATGATAGACATTGTTAGTTTCCTATCACCTTGTTCTGAAGTTCAAGAATGCTTTTATTCTTTGTTTTGATCGGTTTGAGTATGTTTTCTATTATTTGATTACAATATGTGTGAAGATATGGACAGCTATTTTGAAGAAAACATGAGACATTATGGTAGCTATTGTTGATTTACTATTGTCTTGTTTCAAAGGCCTGTAATGCTTTCATTCTTTTGTTTTGATTTGTTTGATACTATTTTGTTTTATTTGAATTTATTGTGTGTGAAAGTACAGACAACTATTTCAAAGAGAACAGGAGACATTGTGGTGGCCACTATTGATTTCCTATTGTCTTGTTTTGAAGTCCTGTGTTCCTGTGTTGCTTACACTGTTCTGTTCTGAACTGATTTGTTTTATTTTGCTTTGTTTTGTTTTATTCTCTTTAAAATAAAAATAAATTTAAAAAGGCAAAACAAAAATAAAAGCAATGTTTTCATTCAATCTAAGTCAGTGAGCCAAACATGCATACAGGTACAAAGGTCTCCCAAGATACGTATTTATTCTTACAAATAGGGTAACCTTGCTCAGTATTATATTAATGAAGATGCTTTTCTTACATGCAACAAAATCCATACAGATTCCTGCTTATAAAAGGAACAGCCTTTTGCAGTATGAGCAACAGTGTTAGTCATATTCACTGATTTGTCGTTTTGCTTATCCTCTCTCTGATTAACCAGAGTGGTTAAAGTTTAATCTGAGTAAGTATGTGCTTCTTTAGAATCCATCTTCCTACGAAAGACCTTGCTGAACAAAACTCTAGTTACCAATTTTGATAATTTAAAGTCAAATAACATTTCCAGACAGGGCATATCCTTACTATTCTTTTAAATTCAAGGGAAGGAATACTGGTTTATGAGCTCTGTATGCTCAACACATTCAGGTGTAGGTTAAAGGAAAAGAATTCTGTTCTTCAGTTACATGTTTTTGTGTATGGTTTTACAAGCTCTCAAAGGATTGAAGGCCAAAATAATAGCAATTTAAATATCATTTTGTGTCCAATCTTCTTGATTTAAAACTATAAAATTTTAGAAAATTAAAAATTCCAAAATCTCACAATCTAGTTTTCCTGGATCTATAATGTGGGCATTCTAACTGCTAATCCTCTAATATATTACTTTTTGATATAAAAATTGTTCTTAGCCATGGTATTTCTAGTATCTCAAATAGTATAATGATATCTAATATCAACTTTCATCAGAAAACAAAGAAATTAGCCATGTATTTCATCTTTTTCACTGTATAAAATAAAGTTCTTCAAAATGCACCATCTTCTAATTTTAATAGGAAACTCAAACTGCTATTGTTTGCATACACTGTTGTGTCATGAAAATATTGATGAGTCAGCACAGTGTAGCAACATGCTTTTATGTGCTAAGCTGATTAATGACTTCCAAATCATGCTCGCTATCTAAAACCAGAAGTGTGGGGAAGAAAAGCCATAAATATAAAATTAAATATAATTGATATTAGGATTATGATAATAATTATTCCCAAATATTCTGGGCTTGTGAGCAATGAAAATAATAAGTGATCTCATTTGAATGTTTAATTGGCTAAGGCAAACGATTCTGAATGGGCTACAGCGGAATGAGTCGATCCATATGTTTCTTGTCACTGGAATGTGAGCATATAAACAGACTTGTCTACCCGGGGAAAACTCACAGATGACTGATAAATGAATGTTGGCAGGGAAATATGATCATAATTGGCAATAACTGGGGAAAATATTGACATTGGTAAGCTTTGAACCCCTGGAAAGAGCAACTTGGAGGCTATGTTAGCCTCAAATTATAACTGAGAAGCTCAGAAAACCTTCTGGACCAGAGAGCTTTTAAATTGGGCTTTTATGGATAGGAAAACAATGACAAATGGATGTAAGAATTTTTAGGAATGTGTCCAAAGTAAGTGACTATAGATGTGTGTGTTTTTTCATTCTTGCTATTTGTTTCTGGTTCTGAGCAGAGATGTGTGTGTGTGTGTCTGTGATGGTGTGTCTGTGTTGATGTTAATGAATATTCATGCCCCAAGGAAAGAAAGTATTATGTTAACCTGCAGCTATAAAGCCTAGCTGTCAAAATCCTACATGAGGACTGTTCCATCTGCCTTGGTTTTCTCTGAATCAGGATGACTCACACAGTGGAAAAAGCCTTCTCGCAAAGCTGTGGGTGACAAGAAGACAAACAGCAGTGGCAGCTCACAAAGCTTGAATTCCTAAGTCATCAGAGTCAACATAGAGTTCATTTTCAATTGTTCTGGAGACAAGTGGGAGATGACGTGCCCAAAATAGCAAAGCTGCTTACCTAACTATTTGTGTCAAAATCTTGCAGGAGAACTGCCTGTTTTATTTCAGTGGAACGCTTGTGAAAATTCAGTTATCAGAAACACAAGTTATTATGATGGGACCACTACATTTGTGTCTTCTGATTGAGTTATCATTGGAGACTAGCAATTTATACACTTATAAATTAAAGAAATGAAATGTCCTCCCTTTATTCAGCAAATATGTTCAAAGATTTGCAATACACAAAGTTCTATGCAAGTTATTGGAAGTACAAAGATGCATAAGGTATTATACGTCCTGCTCTGAATTTAGTAGAAAAAAGGCTTATGAACAGATAAGTTATAGCACAATGAAATTCATGCAATAAATGGGAACAAAGCACTTTGCTGGTCCTACTAAGACATTGATGAACTTTTCCTGTGGCTCCTGGGAAAAGCTTTATGGAAGAACTGATGTTTGAACTGGCTATGAAGATATTGTCTAGATGGAAAAGTGGAAGGAACGGCAGAGATGGGTATTTTTATGCCATTGATTGTGGAGATGATTTCATGGGTGCATATTTATTTCCAAACTCATCATATTGTAGACATTAAACACGTAAAGCTTTCTTGTGTGTCAATCATACCTCAAATACAAAGTTTTAAACAGAAAATTCAAAAAGAAAGCATTTACAGTCATGTCTAAAACCACCCAGATTTGAAAAATCATGATGTAGTTAAAGGCATTTTGTGATTAGCCTGCCAGGGAGGAAAGAGAGAAAGAAAAGGATTCTGGAATGGACTGTCAAGAAAGGAGGTTCAAGAAGAAACCCATGACTAGGTTGAAGGTGCCTTGTATGTCAGGTTAAGATGCCCAGTTACTTTCCCCTATTGGTGGCAGAAAGTCAAGGAATATTTAAACAAATGAAAGGAGCATTATTCAATTTATGTTTTAGGATGAAAATATACATCATAATGTAAAATGAATTGAGTGGAGAACTACTGATGGCATGAAGGGCATCAAGGCTGGAATTGAGCATATAATGACGATAATAGAGAAGCCACTGAATTTAAAAATACTTGGTAAAGAAAGCTTCAGAATGGTGTGCTGATAGGAAGAGATATGCTCGGGAAGCATACCCCTGAGAACTCAACAAAAGGTTTGGGGTGCAAATAAAAGCACATTTTACCCATGTCAATGATATACTTGTCTACCTTTATAGTTCTAGTATCTCTCAAGTCTATATTCTACATTAAATTTCAGCATGACTCAACCACAGTTTTCTGCTAATATTTCAGTTAAGTGGGAGAAATAGTCACCAACAAGTGAAGATGAAGTGATGTCCCTCCTGTACTACCAAAAATGTTCTCACGTGACTGCATTCTCAGTCTCAGGTTCAAATTGGGTAAATGAGAAAGAAGAAGCTGAGAGGCTCACACATGGATGCAAGAACAGCTGAGATCCAGGAGGAGGCATAAAGCAACTGGCCCTTAGTTCATGTGCAATAATTTCTTGTTAAATAAAATTAATGGCCATCTATCACTGATGAGACCTTCCCGTTTCAACTGATGAACAATGGGGAAAAATCTCAGAGGAATGGTATTCTACAAAAATAACTTACTGGCTGTGTTTTCCTTACTTTGCTAGAGGTTTTCTTAGTTTCAAATTAAGAAACAATTGCAATATTTATTCATCTTTCCAATAGACATTAAATTCTCAAGGAGCATAACCCCTCTGTACCACCCACCACAATATTGAGCAATTACACACTTTAAAATTAGACCTAGATATGTATCTTAAATCTGAAAATCATGTGTGTCTTTGGGAAACCCATGTAACTCTGAACTTCAACTTCATTTTCATAGGTTTGCTGCAGCCGTGAATATATATGGGAAGCACTGATCAGAATGTCTTGCACATGAAATCATCAGTATCACCAATTTATGGATGTCACAGTGCCTGTCCCCATAAAGTTTTAAAGAGCCATTGAAGAAATACATTTAATTCCATACTACAATATACTTGGAAACTTCAGTGGAATTTTTTTCACCCACAAATTTGATTTCTGGTGCATAAAAAATGAGTCTCACCTGATGCTTGTCCTCAGCATTACACTCAGCATGATGAGTTGAATTAAATTTGAAAACTGCAGAGTTCACTACAAGACATCAATATATTTTAGACACATTATTTTTAGGCCTCATAAATGTTATCTTGTACATAGAGCCCACTGGGAAGTTATCTGAGAAACACGTTACTAGTGGTACACTTAGGGCTAAAGAATGCCACTACTAAAGGAATCTTAATGAGAGTCTGAACCAAGTAAAGATTGTGACATTGGAGCTAAGAAGTCCCACAATCTCTATGGTCAGATATGCTCCACTGTGGGCTATTTTCTTTCTCCTTTACATGCGATTAGTAATTTACAACTTTTAATACTCCCTGTGTATTAAAAACGACCAAAGTAAGTTAGAGTGAACTGGAAAGTCTAGAATAGCAAAGGTTTATTTCTTGTTCATGTTTGTATTGACTTTGAAGGGTCAGGATGAGGAGACTCAGTTCATCCATATTCATCATGGAACAGCCATTATCTTAAACTCATCAGTCTTCATGCAGGGAGAAAGACAAAGATGTGAGGGGTCTCACTGCAAAAATGAGTGTTTTAACCAAAAAATGGTACATGTTATTTTACTTGCAACTCCTTGGACAGAACTAGTCACATGTCCCTTTTTAACAAAAAGGGAACATGGAAGGAGAAACCTTCAATACACCCAGAATTGGGAAAAAATGGGAATGCTTGACAAATAGAACTAATGATACACTGACACTGAGTCTGTGATAATGTTGTTGTCTTGGAATAATGAACCTAAGTTTACTACTTGTGACAATCAGTTTCAACTAGTTTTCAATTAGTTTATATGAGTCTACACGTGCATCAGTCAAGGTTTACTAGTGAAACAGATATAACATAAGATATACAAATGTGTAAGAAATTATGAGATTGGCTTACAATGGTCAGTCACAGAGTTGGATGAGGAAGCATGCAGAGGATGTCTGCACACTGGAGGCTGAAGGGTCCAGCCTAAGGTCTGGAGCTCGCTGCAGTGTTACACACAAGTCTGCATCAGGAGGCCAGTGGTCTGTGATGGAAGACTGAAGAGTCTATGCTGGAAGGCTGAAGAGTCCCAGGTGGAAGCCAAACAGTCTGTGCTAGAAACAAGGAGACAATGTCCAAGATGAAGGCAAAGACTGGAGCTCCTCTGAAGAACCAGCAATCAGTCTTTCCTCATCTCCCTTTTATTCTGTGCAGGCTACCTGCCCTCGGGTGGGTGTAGCACTCACACCAACTCCATGCCTTCCTCTTGCACAGGCTCAGGATATCTACAAAGTGAGGACTCTGGCTCCCTGCTGAGTTACTCAGATAAACTTCTTTTTTTTTTCTTTTTTTTTTTCTTGAGGGCTGGGGTACTGAGGATCGAACTCATGACCTTGTGCTTCCCAGGCAGTTGCTTGTGCCACTGAGCTAAACTCCTGACCCAGACAAACTTCTAAACTTCTCAAGTTAACACAATCAATCAATCAAAACAACATTATTTCTTACAGTGATTAAATAATGAAACTTCAAAAGATTTTTATTATAAAACAGAGAAATGAAGCTCACCATACGTTAGAAAACCAGTAATCTATAGGCATGTTTCTACAATACTGTACTAATAGGAACATGTTGTAGAGAATTGACATCACTCTGAAAAACAACTCTGCAAACAGGAAGACTGAACATGAAATACTATTTGGCTTCCATTTACCAGATAGGAATCAATATAGACAAAGATATAGAGAGACATATTGAGATAGAGGTACATCTTTGCTTACTCTAAATCTTTCCTTTGTCATCAACACCTGCTTATCAGTAATTTCCACAGCTTTTCATACTTATAAATATTAAATCTATTAACACTAAGGCTGTTCTTAATAGGTCTTCACAGAATTGTCAAACAGCCATAATAAAAGAAACTGAAAGCACCTGCTGGTACTAGACATGCAAGAGGACAAGTGGTACTGTATGGGCAATGTGGCATGGCATTAGGAAGAATCTTTATTTTTAATGAAAAATATTTTTAAATTCATAATCAAACAATAGCAACAGTTATTACACTGTGTATTGTTATCTTCAAAGTAGTTACTCAGAGTATAAGATGTCAACCGAAAAGATTCTTACAAAACAGACACACACAGTTTTTATAATGTGTTGTAACAACTATAGAAAGTGATAGAATGTTAAAATTGGAGCTTTGGTGTTTGCAACTCAGTTGTATGAAGATAGCTAAAGTGGTTAATAATTCCTCATTTGTCTCTCATTCCAGGTAGAAACAGAGGACATGTTATTAGAAAGACTATTTCCAAAAGTCATGGAGAGATTGGCCAAACTGTGCTGAAAGAGCAATCTGTAGAGAAGAATAATGGCTCCAGGACATACTGATTCAGCCTAAGCCCCACAGCCTAGTTCACAGAGTACTCAGTTTCATACTAAGTTGAAGGATGGGCTCACGGCCTGCCATGACAGCTAGTAGAAAGTCCCTTTGTCGCTTCACCCAGGTACACTTAGATTCATTTTCTGGGTTCTGGGTGTCCCCATTCCTGCATCTGCATGCTTGAGCCCTAACAGCTGGCACATGCAACCTTCTTTCAAGAGCTACTGTTGGGCTGTGGGGGACCCATTTGCCCAGCTGCTCTACCAGCAGAAATAGCTTGGTAAACTACATAACTGCCTGTTCAAGAGTGCTAAACTGAGCTCTTCTGTCTTGACATGACTCAAATGGCTCTGAACCCTGGAAGACTAAGGAGTGAAAAGACACAGTGCCAGTCATCATGGTGGAGAAAGTATGGACAGGAATCACCATGGAGCAGAGAGAAATGTCTAGCAAAACGCTTAGTTTTACCTTCTTCTTAATGATCTATATACTACTTACATGTTTTTAAAAAAGGCATTGTGTTGCAGTCTTGTTTTTTCACAAGCAAAATCAGAGTTTTTTAAAAGTTTTTAGAGAATCAAGTTAGCAAACTGAATGTGTGCAATTACCAGGATATTTGGAAGGTGAACTGGTGAACTGGCTAAAGATTGAAAAAAAGGATATTAAGGAAGTCAGAACTCACAGTAAATCTATTAACACACACATACACACATGTTGAAAAGGCATATTCAGGTGTCAATAGATGAAAGTTTTAAAATTCCCGGAGACATGCTAGTTAGGCTGAGAACACTATAAATCATACCTGACTCTGAGGCTAGGCTAGATTTGCGTATTTACTACAGTAGCACCAGGTTGGCATGGTAAGTGGGAAGACCCAGGCCACATACAAGGGTTTAACTCCTAAAGTGACACTTGAAGAAAATATCTCACCATCTCCCACCTGAGTTGCTGGAGATATGAGAGATATGAGAAAAACTCTTCTGAGTCAAGGCTCATATAATATTATATTCATTGATACCTCAGACAGTGTGGCATAGGGTATTGCATCGGGACTAATAGAAAAAGTGCTTGTGAATTGATTTATATGACTCTGTTTTATCTAAATAATCTGTATTCATAGATTTCGTTTTATTTATTTATTTTCCTGAGAATTGTTTTAGACTCTGGTTATCACAAGGACCAAATTGTTGTAGGTAAAATGACTTGAAATAATGAGCTAGTTCCTGTTTCAAATAATATCATGCCTGTGGATTCTGAAATACAAAAATATCAATATATGCAGTCTTTGGAAACTAGTATCCCTCTCTGGACTGAAAATACATGTTTGAGGAGTAAATATAGTCAAGTTCAAGGTCAGTACAGATCGAGTGAACAGGAGAAAGCAAATAAAAATAGACCACAAGAAGATAAAGTGAAGAAAAGAAAAAAAGGAAGGAAATATGCTCAAGAAAGTAATCCCATTGTTACAGTGAATGAAACCAAATAAAAAAATAAGAAAATTTGACCCATTTATATAAGAAGTTATATGAAATTGTCATAAATAGAATAACTCTAAGGAGTCTCTAATATGTATAAAAAAAACTAAGAATGAGCTATTTATCCTCAGAAAAAGTTTTTTAATAAATTGTTAACTAATATTTACCAAATTAATTTTTAATGAATGGATTGAAATAGATTTAATAATTTAGCTTCTATGTAAAATGTAGGGCAAAACTACTTGTAGCTATTTTGGTTAGATAATATTCGATTTTGTAAATACTGAAATAGTAGACAAAAAATAATGACCTACTTACTTGATCAGTCAACCCAAAATAAATTGGATATGGATTTCAAATAGGGAGTCTATTAAGAAGGAATTTAGATTATAAGAAGACAGCATTAATACCTGTCTCAATTTTTGAGGCCACTAAGTTGATTTTAGTGAAGAATGATTTCAGATTTTTAAAACTTTTGCTATTCCATTAAAATGAACAGTATAATTTAGATGAAGAATTAGTACTTTATGACCTGTACTTGATTCTATATTTTGATATTGCTTTCACTTTATGTCATCTTAATAACACATTTCTATGGCTGTGATACAAAAAAAGAGCCCTCCTGGGTATAAGGAAAAAGATAATAATCTTTTAGAGTTTGTCATGACTCAAGTCCTGCAGTCTAAAAATGATGTTGCAGGGTTATAATACTCACTTACGAAACATCTCAACTGTCTTGTGCATGACATCTATATTCTCACAGAATGAGAGAAGACACCACAACTTTCATGGATGAACTCTCCAGTCGTGAAACTTCACTTCTCTCATATCTGATCACATGCCACTTAACACTCTGCCTCTGTGACTCACAGCCCAACCTTTTCCTGGTGTCACTTTATTCAAATTAACAGTCTATAATTACATGCTGCCTTAATGTGCAGAAATGAAATCTATAGTGATATCTGCCTTGGTTTTTCTAGAAGAGGCATGAGATTGGTCTGATCCAGGTCCATTCCCTTACCCAATTTACTGAGTGTCAGTAGTCTCAACATCCAGGATGGCAGCCCGCAGTCTGAGACGCAGCATAAATACAGAGCAAGGGAAGCTCTTAGGGGCCTTAAGAGAAGGGAGAAGTTGGGTGTGGGGGTGCACACCTGTAATTCCAGGGTTTGGGAGGCTAAGGCAAGAGGATCACTTGAGTTCAAGGCCAGTCTGAACTATATAGTGAGACCCTGGGGAAAGAGAGATAGACAGACAGTTAGACAGACAGACAGACAGACAGACAGACAGACACACACACACACACACACACACACACACACGGGGCGGGGAGGTTAACCCACGCTCATTGCTTTATGAACATGATGCTTTCAGCCAACAGGGTTAATGGAGACACTGAGAATGACAATCATGATCATAAATATGCTATTATTATATGTAGGTCATACTATGTTTTAACAACAGAAATAGAAATATTAATAAAATGAAAATCAAAACAAACAAAAATCACCTCCTCACTCATCTTAACATCCACGTTTTGAGACAGTGAAATGAGACAGAAACCATGATCAAGACAAAGGATAGATACATTATCTGGCCTTAACTCTGGATTTATTACCCACTAAAAGTATGGTGCGTGCGCTCCCTGACTCTTCTCTTACCCAAATAATCTTATTGGCCTTCAAAACAAGATACATAATGAAAGCCAAAATACCTTCACCATAACATCAGCAGGAATGAACTAGATGAAAAAATAAAACTGATGGGATCATCACAAAGGAACAAAGTACAAATGAACTCCTAGGCCCTTAACCTGTTATTCATTAAAAGTATGATTTCCATTTTCTTCTGAAGCAGTCAAGGACTTAAAAAACTGCCTTTGCATGCTTAGATCTTGTAACTTGAACAACTACTGCTAAGATAACAATATGCAATATATTAACTAATGTTGATTTCTTACTGTTTTTTTAAATTCTGTATTATTTCCTACCCTTTTTTCTGTTTTGCTTTAAAAAAAAACAAAAAAAAACAAAAATGAAAACAAAAACAAAACGTGCCTTTGCTAAGAAAGAGTGATCCTTCTCTTGGCAATATAGATGCCCAATGGGTAACTAAAAACAGAACAAAGTTTGGTATATATGCCTTTATTTTGTGTCTGTCTCCTCCATTACTTTAAAACTTTGGGCCAGGTCCCTGCATGGCATTCTATATAGGTAGGTTAATTAATTAGGAAATGTGTAAAGATGTATAATATAAGGTTGATTGGCTCTAAATTTACCTAAGCTATCTCGGTCCCCTTCAGGACTGGGAACACCAAGATAAGATATTTGTAAGGACATTCATCTGTCAGGTTTTACAACATCCTGCTCCAAACACCCTGGAATATGCACTTGGAAGTTTCCAGTCGTTTCCCTAAGGCTGTAGTACCTTTGGATTTTAGCAGGGCAGAAGCTACCCTCAAGAGGAGCAATCATCTCATGGGAACTATGCGGACCCCTCAGCCGCATTACTTGCTCAAGCCAGCTGCCCCCTCAAGTGCTAATAACAGCGCTGGAGCTGCCTCAGAAAGCCAGGACTGAGATAATAAGCAAGCAGACCCTAACTCACCCTTGTAACTCCATCAAAGCTTGTCCCTTTCTTATTAAGGGGCAAGTCTAATTCTTTTAGAGTCCCTTCCCATTTTCTATTCCTTTTCAATTAAAACTTTTACTTGAAAACTCATGCTGTTGTCTCAACTTTAATTTCTGCTATTGTTGAAACAAAGACCCACGATCACTAGTGACAATTTTAAGTTAATGAAATCTATTACAAATTTTTTCAATCAATTTTTAAATCCTGTATTATAAATGAAGCCTTTTCCTGCAGTCTATGTTCTTCAACCCTACCTTTCCTTACCTTTCCTTAACCCTCTCTTTCCTCTGTCCTGTTTCACCCCATGTCAAATTCTCTCTCCTGTCTTCTTCTTTCTCTGACATGCAACATTTTTTATTTTTGAGAATGCTGCATAGTGTCTTTGTGAGAGAAAAGTTGTAACAGACTGTGAGCCCCACTCAGATTACAGCCTCTTGGTGCAGCCTTGGGGTTAGGGCCTTTCTTGTGCCAGAGGGTGGCTCTATCATGTGAGTTAGCATCTTTCACAAAGCCTGTCTTCACCAGCACTGGAGTGACACTCCTCAACTTCCTTACTCATACACATGTACTGCCCTTGCTTTGGAGGTTTAGGTAACAGGACACATTTGAAAACATGGAAATTCACACAATATATATATCATTTAAAATAATATGCCTGGTCGACATTGTCTGCATATGAATTCTTCCTACTTACATTCTATTTTCTTGTTTTCTTGACTTTGTTTTCTTTGCCAATGATAAGGCTATTTTCTGTCTCTCAGTTCTATTACTGCATTTGGAATGGCCATGTTCACTTAGAGATGGTTAAGCAATTCGTGCTAAGACGCCTGAGCCAAAGCACCTGGGTTCAAGACCTGGTTCCATCATTTTGCTTGTGACCGTGAGCAAGTTATGGCTACTACATATGAGCTAGTATTTGCAAAGCATGTAGAACCATGTTTGGCAAACAGTAAGCAAGCCTTCTATATACTTTCAGGACTTAAAAATTTTGTACCATAATACGCTTATACCCTAGGGAATTCTTATTAAAATATAACTGTGTAATCTGGATTCAATGAGCAACTCTTGGGGCTGCCTGGCAAATGCAAGGTCCTGAGTACAAAAAAAACAAAAGCCTAAGCTGAGTAAATCAATAGGCAACTCTTTAAAGGAAAAGACATAGAACAAGCAAAGCCTGGATCCCCATGTAAGGACCTGTTTCTGGAGGTGGATTTGGGTATAAGGGGTGAGGCAGACTACTCCAGGAGTTACAGAATGTGTGATAAAGGACATTATTAAGGTAAAAATGAAGAAAATCGAGGACCTAAGTCATTCTGAAAGGGACTAGTAGGGAGCCAGAATTAGCCACAGACAAAATACAACATGAAGACCAGCAAACAAGGAGAGCTTAGGTGAAACAAAAGTATCCATCAAGATGTCAGCCTCACTTATTGTTGAGGAAGTGACTGGAAAGGACCTTGGAAGTCTTCAGACAGAATCGGAGTTTTTTTTTATATAGCATTCCAGCTCTAAGACTGGTACTAAATTAGCAACAAAACTGTATGTAATAGAAATACCCATCCTGTGACCCAATTTCACTGTCAGTACAGTCTCTTCCAAATGCAGTGCAATTCATTCATGTAACAAATACATATGGAGTGAATTAGGTACTGAGTTCAGCACTAAGAGTACTGAAATGATCGCGATAGGCCTTGCCTCCTCAAGATGAAGAGCAGGAGCCACCCTAGTTCAAAGCCAAGAATTCCCCTTTGAGGAAATGACATTTAAGCTGAGATGTAGAGGGTGTGCATTATTAACAATAAAATTTCTCTAGATAGAGTTAGCAGCAAGTTCACAAAAGGGTCTGAGTTAGAGGGAGCTTGGGGCATTCTGAGAACTGGAAGGAAGTCGGGAGTGAGGGAGCACAGAAAGGACAAAGAGCAGTGGAAAGAGGAGAGGCTGGAAAGCAGTATTACCTGCATGGGAGCCGTCAGCTCCTGAAACTACACAGAAGTATAAATGCATAGCCAAAGCAGTGTGTGTGCTGCTTAAATGCATCTTTAGAGAAGTCTTCTGACTTCAGTTCCAGATAGTTGCCCTTAGTAATCTAGAAGCAACAGTATTCATGGATCTCAAAGATTTTGTATTTCATGAGCAAACATTAAAGAGATTTAAGCAGTGATGTGAAGTCATCAAGTTTTCACTTTAATATCACAATAGGTGGGGCTGGGGATGTGGCTTAGTGGTGCAGCACCTGCCTGGCAAGCGTGAGGTCCTGAGTTCAATTCCTGGTACCGAAAAAAAAATTCAGAATAGGTGTAGACCTGCAGAGGGTAGTGGGTTCACTGAGGAGTCATAAGACCAATTGGTAGTACTACAACAATAAGAAGGTAATAGACATGTAGACTAGGGCAGTGGTTGTGACACTAGAAAAACTTACATGATTAAACATACTCAGGAGGTAAAAAGTAACTGGTAGGGCATTGAAGATGGGGGTTACAGATGGTTATTAAAAAGTTCCTGAAGCTCCTACAAAAAGAAGACTTATGTTTTATAAATTTCTCATTTATTCTCATGTGAATTCATTCAACAAACACTTTTGAGTGCCCAATGCATCTAAGGAATGTTTCTGTTAGTCTATAATAGTTATTAGTTAGCTAAACTTAAAAGTTGTTGCCATTACATTGTTGTGAGTTCAACAGCAGAAATATGGGTCATAATAAAATGACATCAAAGAGTTCCATAACTTGAGACTGGAGGGAGAAGGAAGGACAAAAGCACTCTCTACATACTTTATAAACCTGACTAGGAATTACAATGGCGAGCAGCAGATGAATGGCCCGTGCCAGATGGCTCCTGCTACAGAAATATCCTAAAGATAAAATATGCCTTCCTAAAATAAAAGTTTTTAAAAAGGTCAAGGATTTGGTCTCATTAATATCCAGATTTCATTGAAATGAGTTAGTCATGCTGAGGACTGATTCATGACTTATTTCAATTTGGAGCCGCTTCCTTTTCAACGAGCAAGACTCAGCACCATTTTATTTGGTGTAGACTGTCAAACTAAATTTTTATTTTAAATAGGGAATGTTGAAGCAAATGCTTCAGGAGGGTGGCTGTGAGTTTGAGGCCAGTCTGGGCTACATAGTGAGTTCAAGGTCAGCTACACTGCGAGAACCTGTCTCAAATCCCACTCCGCCCCCACCCAAAAAAGCTAAAGGAAATGCCTCTAGCATCTATCCAAATGAAAATTCAAATTTCCAAATATGAACCAAAAATAACAGGTGGTCTTGGAATCAGTTCCTAAATGAGATTCTGTGATCAGCTTCCAATGACCAGCCAGCTAATTGATCTCTTCAAGGGATGGGACTCAGTTCCTAGCAGGATAGACATTTGACAGCAGCAACAATGAGATCAGTTTAAGTGAATGGAAGTCCATTTAATTCTAACTATCCTTCGTCAGTGCCTACTCCATTCCTCTGTCTCTTGTGCTAGCACAGGAGTGACAGACAACTGAGGTGGGTGATGTAATGACTAAGTTATTCTGTCTCCTTTGTTGTTCAGTGCATCTTTTGTAAGAGATGGAATCGTAGGATACAAAGATTTTCACACTTCATACCCACTCCCTTAGGTTATCTATATACCTCTTCTCCAGAATTCCTTGCTTTCTTTTTTGTTGTTGTTAGTGTTGTGTTGTTTTGTTTTGTTTTGTTTTGTTTTTGAGACAGAGTCTCCCTATGTAGTTCAGGTTGGCCTTGAACTCACTATGTAGCCCAGACAGGCCTTGAATTTGCAGCAATTCTCCTGCTTCAGCTTCCCGAGTGCTGAGAATACAGGTGTGTGCCATTACATCTGATCAGACTTTCTTATCTTTCATCTTCAAGTGCCTTTCCTTCCAAGTTCATAAGCATTCAGCCAAACCATCTGTGTTACTCACATATCTATGTATATTCTTATTTGGGGCAGTGTCACAGAAGTATCCACCCTTTTTTATATGGCACATGACTGTTCTTGATTTTTCATCCAATCTAATAATTTCTGCCTTTTAATTTAGAGCATTTAAACCATTTATATTTAACATAATTCATCATGTGATTAAAATTGATCATTTTGTTGTTTACTTTCTTTTAGTTCTATGTGGTCATTGTTCTGTTTTCCTCTATTTCTGCCTTATTTTGGTTTATCTTTTGTGAATTCATTTTTATTGAGGGATTAACTTTATTAGCAAATTCTCTTTTTTAGAAATTGTTAAAATTGTTTACAATGTGTATCTTTAACTTATCCCATTTTACATTTATACTTGGTGTAAGAAATAGGCCATTTCCCTCCTTCTATGTTTTGCATCATTATCATTATGTTTTATTTTGTATATGCTATAAGCCAATATGCCTAGTGCTTCTCCTATAAGTACGTATCATTCAAACAATGATAAATTTTAAAAATATATCTTAGATATTTATCCCAAAATTTACCACTTCTGGCACTTTTTATTCCTTTATGTTGATTCAAATTTCCATTCAGTATCATATTCCTACTGCCTATAGAACTTCTTCTAATACACATCATAAAGTGGATTTTTTGAAAATAACATATAGTTGAATATTCACTTTTGTTCCACTATAACAATGTTTTTTAACTGATGTACTGATATATACTTCTTATTTTAAAGAGAATAAAACAAAACAAAACAAACAGAACAAATCAGATCAGATCAGAACAATGCAAGCAACACAGCACTTCAAAACCAGACAATAGGAAATCAGCAGTGGCTACCATAACATCTCTTGTTTTCTTTGAAATAGTTGCCCATACCTTCACATACAATAAATTCAAACAAAACAAAATACTATAAAACCAATCAAAACAAGAGAATGGAAGTATTACAGGCCTTCAAAACCAGACAATAGGAAAATCAACAATGGCTACCATAATGTCTCTTGTTTTCTTCAAAATAGCTATCCATAACTTCACACATATTGAAATAAAATAATAGAAAACAGACTAAAACCAATCAAAACAAAGAATAAAAGCATTATAGGACTTCAAAACAAGATGACAGGAAATCAGCAATGACTATCATAATGTCTCATTTTCTTCAATGTAGCTGTTCAAACCATCACACATAATAAAGTCAGTCCTTGTAAACTCTTTAGGAGAAGTTCTAGGCATGTATAAGCCTATACATGTACATCTAGCCTTTCTGTGTTAGAGGGAAAAACAAAACAAAATACAAGAAAGACAAGATGTACTGAAATATTTAAACCATTGAAGTTTAAAGTGATTGTTGATGTATTTGAATTAATATCACCATATATGCTTTGTTTTGTTTTCTTTATTCTTTGTGTTTGTTTCTTCTGCTTTTTCTGGTTTTAAGTGATTATTTTCTGATTTCATTTTCTCTCTTTTCTTAGTATATCAGTTAAACTTCTTTTCTTAACGTTCTAGTGGTTATCCTGGAGTTTGTAATATACATCTATAACAAATCCAAGTTCAGTTTCAAATAACAGTACACCATTTCATGTATAGTACAAATATATTATGATAGCAAAATAATATTAATTCCTCCCTCTTATCCCTTGTATCATTACTGTCATTAATTTCACTTATAGATAATATATATGCATATAATCATATATATTGCATATAAGCATACATAATTGAAAATATTGTTACCATTATTATACCAACATTTTGTTAGATGAATTTAAAATAAAAATATAACAGTTTTATTTTTACATTTCATTATGCTTTTTCTGGTACTCTTAATCTATGTACGCCCAAGTTTCTGACTTCTGTAATTTTCCTTTTCTCTGAACAACTTCTTTTAACATTTCTTGCAATAGAAATTTCTACTGACCACAAACTTCCTCAATTTTTATTTATCTGAGAGTCTTTTTCAGTGAGATTTTTTGCACCTTTGAAGGATAATTTCACAGAACGTAGAATTCTAGCTTTGTGGGGCTTTTCCCCCAATATTTAAAACATTTTGCTCTACTCTTTTCCTGTTTGTCTAGTTTCTGAGAACAAGTGAAATATAACTTCTATCTTTGCTGCTCTAGATGTTAAGATTTTTTTCCTCAGGCTTTTTCTAACTTTTTTCCTTATATTTGATTCTATGCTGTTTAAATATGATATGCGTAAGTATACTTTTTTGACTTTTTTTTCACTTCAAGTTCTCTGACTTTCTTGGTTCTGTGGTTTGTCTAACACTGATTTGAAGAACATCTTTGGTCATGGTCTTCAAATATTTCTTTTCATTATTTTTTCTATTCTCCTTTGACATTCCTGTTGTGCCCATGTAACATTTTTTGTTGTCCCATAGTTC
The DNA here is from genome assembly GCA_004363535.1 of Dasyprocta punctata. Classification (NCBI taxonomy): domain Eukaryota; kingdom Metazoa; phylum Chordata; class Mammalia; order Rodentia; family Dasyproctidae; genus Dasyprocta; species Dasyprocta punctata. The sequence goes on along the minus strand of RJWM01007844.1, from coordinate 51,539 downwards.
TTTGATAATTTTTCATTTTTAAAAGTTCATTTTTTTCTTTTCTTTTCCATTTTGAAAGTTTTTCTTTACAGATCTACAAGGTCAGAGATTCTTTTCTTGTTGATAACCAGTCAACCAGTGATTCCATCAAACACATCTTTTATTTCTGTTGTAGTATTTTTGATCTCTTGCATTTCTTTTTATTCTCTTTTAATCTTTCTGCTTGCATTGCTCATCTATTCTTGCATGTCATCTACTTTATGCACTAGTGCTCTTAGTATCTCATTCTGTCTGTCAATTCTTTCATCCCTGCAATATACCAATCTGTGTTTTTTTGTTCTAGTTTTGTCTTGTTTTCTTTCTTTCTTTCTTTCTTTCTTTCTTTCTTTCTTTCTTTCTTTCTTCTTTCCTTCTGTCTTTCTTTCTTTCTTTCCTTTCTTTTTCTTTTTTCTTTTAGTGTGCCTTGTAGTTTTCTTCTTGATAGCACATCATGAAGTACTGCTTCAAAGGAACTGTGGGTAATGTAGTACATGAGGGGGAAGAGAAACATGCTATAGTCCCACAGTTAGGTCTCAGTTTTTGGTTGAGCCTATGCCTCTGGATTGTGAACTTCACAAGTGTCTCTATGCCCCCACCACCACTTCACCTTGGGTGTGACAGAATAGACAAGTAGACTGGTATTAGCATGTCCCTTCTTCTATGCCAGTTAGACTCTGAAAAAAGTTGAAAAATTTATAAAATAGTTATCTGAAGACCAGGATTTAATAAGAACAGAATTTTCTGGCATATTTCGAATGGTTGCCTGTCCAACATTCTTGTCAGAAGTCTGAGGAGATTTTTCTTCAATATTAACTTTGAGAACCTGAGTGAGCTCCTAAAAGCAAAATTCAAAAAAGTATGAGGGCTTCCTTATGTGACTGGGTCATCCTGGAGTCTTTAATGCTCATGCTTGTCCAAACTGAGCCTCCAGCAATTTGTCAATTAGAGTTTTGGTTTTTCTGCCTCCTGCTCGAGTTCCCACAGACATTTCTGTTCATGAGTTTCTGCTCCAGTAAGTCGTGATTCTCTATATTTGTCTGTCTTTGTAATTTTGGGAGCAGTATTTTTCCCTATAACCTCAATTCTCTGACATATCTAAGAAGACAAGTAGATTTTTTCAAGTTACTCAGTTTTTAACTTGTTCTTAGGTTGAAGTGATGTTTCCAGGCTTCCTACGGGCAGGCTGGAAATTGAAGACTATCTTTTTGTGTTATATTTTAAAAATCTACCAAGTCTTTGCTCTGGTACTTGCTATTGCATATATAGCCAAAGCTATAATTCCAGTTGGTGGGGATAAAGATAATACTACATTCATAGAGAAGTGGAGACCAGAGCTAGACAGAAGAATCCTAGGCCTAAGTATTCTTTTTCATCTTTAGTAGTTTGATTTTTCTGAGTTTATTTTGTTAAGTTATTTTCAACCAAAGAGTTCTAATTAATTAATCACTATACTAAATGACCTTATCTTGTAAAATGATTTTTTAAAAAGTTAAGGATGCAAATAAATATAACTTGAAAGTAGTTTATCTCATGTATTTATAATTGACTTTTAAAATCATACCTTCTCATTAAAACAATGTCAAATACTTTTGTGGTTCATAGGTATAGTTGGATCTCCACATGCTTGTGTGAGACACATCTCTTTCAAATCTGGTGATGTCAGCACATTACCCATCTGATGAGAACTCAGAGGGAAAAAAGTGACTTTCCTCTTTCTAAAATTTCCTGTGCTATATACCTTAAAAGATAAATATCAACCAGGCTCCAGCCAATCTGGCAATAATAATAATAATAATCTGGCAATAATAATTGGACCTACCTAAGAAAACTCTTGGGTAGATAAAATATGATAATACAAACTACATACTACTACATGATATATGCAGTAATTTTCAAAAACTATGGATGATCATGATTGGCATGATTAATGGTACCAGGCTCCTGATGATTGGAACTGATGCCTCCAGCATGCTGCAGATATAAAAAATTCACTCTGACCTTCAGCCCTGATTTTTGGGAAAAGCAGTATAATATACTATTACTGATCTATTCCTACTGTCGGACTATTAGATCTCTTAAATGCAATGCATTCCAATAGAACTGGAATGACCAAAAGAGTAGAACTGTCAATAAATGCATGGATTTTTGGCCCAAAATTTTAAAAGAATATGATAGGACTCCGTCTTCTACTTCTCTCACTTAAGAAAGCTGTCTTCTCATAGTGTATGATGATCTTCCCCTCTGTAGAACAAAGGAGGTGAGCATGGATCTGAGGAGATACTTAACTTCAACAGCACCCAGAGAGGTGGTCCTCTCACCAAGCAACCAGACAAGCAGAAGCGCAGAAGATTTAAGCAGGATCACTATGGATAGTATTAACAGAAAAGAAAGAAAAGTCACAACAATTGTGATTCAGGAAATTAAAATATTGATGTTCTTGTCCTTTTCTACATAAGCAGGAAGCCAGTTTCTAATTTTTGTTGTTTTAATTAGAAATTCTTACAAGAATGCACTAAAGAAATATATCAAATACTTATAGAATATACCAACAAAGACAACCTTTACAGATTTGTGGGGGAAAAAGTCGGCAGTAGTTACTTCTAAGAGATTTAAAGAGATAATACTTCTTCCTACACATTTGTAGATATCTTACCATAAGCCTTTGGCAAAGGTTCTAAGTAGCTCTCCCCTGAAAACTATGCATACACCCACATACACACATGTTCTGTTTGCACTGTTTTACTGCAGTAGTTACATAGTTATATAGAATCAAAAGAGTCTCCTTCAGCAGTGGATCTGAGTTCAAAGTCTAAACTCTTGCTCTTCCAGTACACAAAATAATTTAAACCTATTGATTACCCCATGAAAACTCCATTTTTTATCTGAATATTTTTTGCTTTTTTCCAAATCTACTCTCATTTATGCTTAACGGATAAATTTTTGCAGATTGTTCCCCTAATTATAATGATAAACTAATGAGAGAGAATATAAGAAAAACCTTTCTGCCTTAATGTGCCAGTCGTCTAGTGTTACATTAGCCAGCAGTGTTAATAGCACAGCACTCTCACAGTCGGCATTAGCTTTCATCTTAAAACTAATTACCATGTTACAAAGGAACAGCTGAATGTAAGAACAAAGAGAGTAGATGTGCTGAGCACCGTCACACCACGCACAAGCAAGGGGCACAATAGAGGAACAGAGGGAACTGCTAAAGATAAAGCTTTAAATTTAACAATATGATATGGAAAAGGTATTATCGTATTTGTTAAGATAAGAGGCTTAATGCTAACTCGTTATGATTTCTCATTAGAAATGTGATTCGTTGTCACTCAAGTTACGCATTTGTTAACAAGACTCCCATAACTAAATTAACTAAATGAAAAAAAAAAATAACACTAATAACTAACACTGGTCATAGCACTCATTTCCCAAGATTAGAGTTCTTGATTTATGGTGTTGTTTGTTTGGGGTTGGCTGGTTAATTATTCAAAGAAATGTGCACCCACAAAGGACTGGCAATAAGAGCCCACATCAGACTACTTGGGAGGAATTTTTGAAATATATATACATACTTCTCATTTCCCCTGAGGACCCTCCCAAGCCACCCCCCAAACCCCAGCAAACTGGGATCTTTGTCGGCAGCTCAAGTGAATGTAGTTACTGACTTCTTCAGGTGATTCCAATGAGCAGCTAGATTTGAGACTCTATGGTAGACTCTGTGTTAAATTAGGATTAAAATAAAGTCATTTTGATGGTCTTTCTGATTATAGCCAAGTGTCTTCCTTTTAAGGTAACTAGTGAAAGCCAAATCTAATATCCCTTGTTTCCAAAATAATTTGAAGATAGAAGAGTTATTCTTGACTGTCTTATATATACAATTATTTTACACAAGGGAGTAGATGAAGCAATCAAACTATTTTCAGATAAAGTATGTTTAATGTATTTGACACAGAGCTCAAAACTTACCTGAAATTGGAATGGATTTTGCACATATAAAGTAACCTAAATTTGTTGATATTCTAACAACTGTGTTGGCTTTCACCAGCACAATATATATATACCCTTCTCTTCTCTGGCTGATACTATCTACTATATGCTAATAATTTCTTACCATATGATTTGTTGTTTTTTATAGTATATATGTCTCTTTGCATTTAAAATCTTGTCATTCATTTTTATTCATTATTTAGTGTCTATTATCTTTAAATTACTTTTTCCTAATACCTTTTTACCTGCCTTTTTTCTCAACTTATGTCAAAGGGTATCATTTGAGGTGTGTGTGGGGGGGTGCTTGTCTGTTTGTTGGCTTTAAATTTTGTCTCTAAAATATTCTAGGAGCCAAAGACAAGCATTTGTCTTATGTATTTGGTGTCTATTTAATAAAATTAATGGAAAAATACTTTTTTTTGCTTTGTGAAGGCCAAAAGGAGTCTATTCTTTAGAAACTTTTGATAACTTGTTCAAGTGCAAAATAAAGGTGAAAACTAGAGAGAAGCCATTCTTTCCAGAATAGTAGTCACTGAATTAACAGTCCACAAACTAGGATATGATATTGATAATAGGTACAGTAGAAGTAGCTGTGTTGCTAATTAAGGAGAGGGAAAGATCATTCGTCTGGGAGTTGTGTGATTTGCTTTCAAAATCCAGCCAGCTAGTTGCTGGTTGTGTGACTTTGGGTAAATTCATAACTTTTCAGGGTGCAATTGTTTGCTGTGCTTTTTGTTTGTTTGTTGTTTCATTTTGTTTTGGGGTTTTGTTTTTGTGGTGCTGGAGACTGAACTCAGGGCCTCACACATGCTAGGTAAGTGCTCTCACTCTCTTGCATTACATCCCCAGCCCTATGTGTTTAAAAAAAAAAAAGAAAAGAAAAGAAAAGAAAAGGAATAGCTAGGCAGTTAAAAGCTGAAACTCTGAGCTCAGTCTCTTATTGCAGGCCTTATAATCTTGATCTAGCTATCAAACGTGTTGAGAACAATAGCAATGTCAATTTACTGAGTCACTGTAAAAAACTAAAAACTAAAAAGAAGTAAGATGTGTTATGCACATGTAGCTACTTCCCATGATGAGTGTAATGATTAGGTACAACAAACATATATCAATAAAAATTTATTTAAATGCTCAAAAAATAACTAAATGAAATAATAAAGAACAGAATAGGAACTCAGTAAGTGTTTGGGTCTATTTTAGTGACATTTTGTGTGTGTGGGGGGGGTGCCAGGCATCGAACTCAGGTCCTTGCGCCTGCCAGTCAGGTGCTTATGCCACTGAGCTACATCCATGGCCCTGAGGCTATTTTAAAGAATACAACTTTTGGCAGATATGGAGTAGCAAAAGTGAACAGTGTTGGAGTCCAGGAGTCCAGAACACTTGTGTGACTTCTGGCAAGTTATTTAACTTCTTTGGATCCGTTTCCTTTGACTGTCAGGAGAATTAAGTAAAAATATTGCTTATATAATAGATCATTTTCCTTGGTCATTAATTCTTGATAGGTGGAAATGAATGCAGGTTTCCCCCTACCTGTTTGCTTCATATAGCACCCACACTTTAGGGTGCAGGGATAGTGATACTTACCAAGAATGCCACCTGTCCCTAGGCCATGAGACTTCTGATCACTGGGCTGCAAGAAGAAGCAACATTTTAGTTATGACAACCTACATTTTCTTGACCTATTGTGTTAGTTACTTTTCTCATTGCTGAGACAAAATGCATGACACCAAAAGTTAAAGGAGGAACAGTTTATTTGGCTCACAGATTGTAGAGGTTTTAGCCCATAGTTGACTGGCCCAGGCAGGGTGGCATGGCAGAGGGGCATCACAGAGGAAAAGTAGTCCACGCAAGCAGGCAGATGAGGGCACATTCCTTCTTCTGTCCCTAATATCTTATCCGGGCTACCTGTGGGTAGCACTCACACCCTTAATCCTGGCATTGCACTGTGAATCAGTTGAATCAATCCCAGGGTCACACACTCTAGACCCAGCTGCCTGTGAAAAAGCCCTGCCAATGACCACATTAGTCTTTTGTGGCACCTCAATAAACAAGCCATAACACTTGTGTACCCTTCTCCTGGTCCAAAGACTTTCCAGAAGGAATAATGGATTTCTATAAGTGTGAATGAATGTACCTAGTCAGTAACTATAGGATGTTCAGCTGATCCCACTAAGAGGTATACTGTCCTGCTGGGCACTTCCATTTAAAAAAAAAAAAAAAAAAAAAGGTATGTACAGCTTGCTAGTGCATGCCTACAATCTATGCTACTCAGGAGACTGAGACAGGGGCATCGCAAGTCCAAAGCTAGCCGGGGCAGTTTAGAAAGACCCTGTCTCAAATAAAAAAATTTTCAATAAAGGTTTGGGGATGTGACTCAGCATCCTCTGGGTTCAATCCTTAGTACCACATACACATTAAAAAAACAAAACAAACAAACAGAAAAACAGAGTGGGGAGGGTTATTTGCTTTTAGTTCTTTTGTATTACAGTGAATTAGAGGACTATCGAAGTTACAAGTTTTAGTGGAAATGATCTTTTAATACATAGTTTTTCTCTCTCTGACCCAAAAAGGATCCATGGGACAGAAGAATCTGAAGTTTGATGTTAGCAATTTTGCAAGACCTTGACGCAAGTAAAAAATAAAAAGGACTAGTGATGTAGCTCAGTGGTGCAGCGCTTGCCTAGCGTATACGACACTCTGAGCACGATCTCCAGTAACACAAAACAAACGCAAAAGCCCAAGTGACACAATATTATGGAGAACTGAATAACAACCTCAGAATCTCTCACTTCAGAGGACTAAGACTTTAGCAATGTTTTGGACACATGATGTATAACTCTTTCCGGAGCGTGAGTTGTTTTTCAGGAGGATCTCCTTAACACCGTCATGAAAATAGATTTACCCAAATCATTCAGACACGCCTGAGCTGCTAAGTGAGTGCTCTTAGCCTCACACTGGGCTGTGCACTCAGATGTGGGTGAGAACATCCAGCAGAGCAGTGGGAAATGGAAGTGGCCTAGGTGACCCGTGCTGTGGGAAGTGAAGGTGGCCACATGTAGTTTCCTGGCAAATTCCTTTTTCTCATTTCTAAGATTTACAAGTTCCCTTTTCTCTTCTTCAGATCTTCAGTATTTTTCATTTTGTTGATTTCTGTTGTCCGAAAATTCAATTGGTTTTCATTTTTATGCAAAGCATCATAGTCCTTCCTGAACACTGGGCTGCATTTATTTTTATATCCGATAGGAATCAAGTCAGAGAAAATGCCCTCAAAATGTCTCACATCCGGCCCAACTCAAAATTTATGATTTTAAGCTTTGTTCTCCTAAAATATTAACAAACACAATTGTTAATGAATTTTCCTTCAGTTTTCATCAGATCTAAATCTGTAGACTTTTTTAATTTCATGGGAATTTCCCAAGGAAATGGAAGCTTTTGAGACGACAAGAATTTTAAAAACAATTTTGACCTTCTTGCAAGGTACTCTTCAAGCACAGTATTTAGGGAGGACTTTAGCTGATCTAATGCTGCTGA
>RJWM01007844.1:0-43903 GCA_004363535.1 Dasyprocta punctata | reverse complement strand
AATGCTGTAGGCCATGTGACTTCAACAGCAAACATTTATTTCTGATAGTTTTGGAGGGTGAGGAGTCTAAGATCAAGACGGCAGCTGATTAAGTCTAGCAAGGTTTTGCTTCTGAGCTCACATACTTCCATCTTCTTGGTGTGTCTTCATATGGCAGAAAAAGTAAGTGTGCTCTTGGCTGTTTTATAAGGGCACTAATTCCATTCATGAGTGCTTCACCCTCATGGCCTAATCGCTTTTCAACAGCCCCCTTCTTGGGTTTAAATCATCACTTTGGGTTTAGAATTTCAATATATAAATGGAGCCAAAGACAAATCTCTTATCTCTAGCAGACACAAAGCTAGTTAATGAAAGATCCAGTTAGTAGTTGTTTCTGTTTATTAGTGTAAAATATTTTTTACAATAAGTATTAACTTATGCCATAAATCTTTACATTCAGGCAAAATATTAACAAGAATTTTGCTAACATTATAAATATACTGTGAATGTGCACTGAGCACATCCTACTTTTTTTAACCACCATTTTGTTATAGCTGCAGAAATCTCCTGGTGCTAAAGATGTTAAGAAAGAAAAGAGAAGAGCTGAGTGTTTTAAAATGAGGTATCTAAACTCATATATATGACAGAAGTACTGTTAGCTTGTCTGCTTCATGCTCTCCAACTCCCAGGAGACATTGGCGTTTTAGAGATATCAAATGATCCTATATTATTAATTGTATTCATTTGGTGTTCGACACAATGGAACTACGAACATTTAAATTCCAACTTCATCTTGGTATGCTGAACTTTTTCAGCAAGAGATGCATTGACCTCCTTACCAAACATGGATATGCAATTGAATCTGGAAATAATACAAGACTAACATAAGTAATAATTTTTAATAAAGAAAATATTATAAAAAACCAGGGAGGAACATGGGTAGAGACAAGATATTTTCCTCAAGGGCATGCCTCTATGACATACTCCTTTAAACTAAGTCCCACATCTTCAACTTCCAACACCTTCCAACAGTGCTATCAAATTATGAATCCATGAATGGGTTAATTCCCTGATGATCCAGTCACCTCCAAAATGTTCCTCCTCTGAACATTACTGCACTGGGGGGCAAGCCTTTAACACTTGACCTTTTGAGGTATATTTCACATTCAAACATAGAGATTTTTAAGGCCATGTGTACAAGAAGAAAACCAGCAACAGTTTCCCATATGGACATATCCCAGTTAGAGGAAAACAGTTCAACTACACACATAAAGAATCGATGGCTATAAAAGAGAAGACTCCAACTTACAGACATCCAAAACAATATGCCTGCCTCATTTTCAGAAAAGGAGAGTGAAATGATAAACCTGGTTAAGAAGGAAGGTGGACACTGTGATGTCATTCATACTCTACCTGAATTATTCTGCTTTTTCTCCTGAACAAAAGTTAGGTGCTAGAGAAACAGGATACTCAGCACAGTTCTTGAGGTCATGTGATATACAGAACAGAGAGAAGTAGAGCAGAAGAATAAACCCACAGACAGTGTCAGACATAATTATTCCAGTTTCTCCCATCTACCTGCTGCCTTCTTTCCTTGATGATGATGCATGCATAGTGCCATCATAATTTGAAGCAACTTTTTCTTGAATTAGTGTTTCTGAAAGTACTAGTTTTCTGTTCTTGAGGCAAATGCATGACCGCTGGTTGAAAACTTTATAGATAACGAAAAAGAAGGAGGAGAAGGAGAAGAAGCAGAAACTTTACATTTATTGAGCTCTTACAAGGAACAAGGAGCTACACACTTCAATATTTATTATTTCATACTGTTTTCTATGAAGCATGTTATTATATACGAATGAGGAGAGAAAGTATAGAAAGCTAAAGAAACTTGCCTGGGACACACTCTGATAACTATGGAACAGAGATTCTAACACAGTTTAATTCCAAAGCCTTTTCTCTTGAAACATTTTTAATATTTAAAGTTTAGAAAATTAAAAAAATGTATATTCTAACAAACATCTGTATGCCAACCACCCGGAATGAATAGGCATTAGTTCAACATGTTTTGAAAATTAGAATTCTGTTTCCTAGGGTTGGGGAGACAGCTCTGGCATAGCACCTTCCTGGCATGCGGAGTGTCCTAAGTTAGAGTTCCAGTACCAGAAAAAACAAAACAAAATAAACAAACAAACAAACTCTATTTCCTAAAAACATGTTTTTGGTCTCTCTCTTCCTTTGTGTAAATCCATGCCATTTTAGATTATTGTATGGTTCCTCATACTGTGTTCATTTTTTAGAAATATTTTTATATCTTGCCTTCAATTCAGATAATCATACTAACCTTTTTGCACAGTGTCGACTTTGCTATTAAACATGTCCAGTGAAATTTTTATTTTGAATATTATATTTTTCAGTTTTCAAAATTTCTCAGGATTTATTTTTGTTTGAGCGTTCACTTGTGACTAACATCTTCTCATGCCTCTGCCTTTTTAATTTAATCAACAGTTAATCAAGGAGTCAACTGTCCTGCATTTTAAGATATATTTGGTTTACTTTTTGGACTCAGGTTGGCAGAGTCCTAGAATCCAATTACTGCAAGAATGCGAAGAGCTAAGTTCCCACCCACCCCCACCCCTCACTGCTTTACATGTTCCTAATAAACATTCACAGTGGAGTTAGATACTTGCCTAGCAATTTGTTTAGTATTTGGGACGCTTCCAAATGCTGTTTTGTTTCATCAGTGCACATTATCATTCAAGGCGCGGGCTCAGCTGACTTATCCTTATTCACACTAAGTCTCTGCGTCTGTGACAGACCTTTGTGCACAGATCAGGCACCTTCTCTCCCCACTGTCCCCAGTAGAGAGGCAGCCTTAGGTCCCTGCTCAGGTATGAAGGGGCTCTTTTTCTTCTGACTTAGTTTCTGAAGACTTCCTTGTGTAGCGCTACAGACAAAAATAATTTTTATTCTGTTTCTTGGTGTTTTTTCCTTCTTGCTATCATCCAGGCAAAGTTCTTTTACATTCAGCTACTTCCCAGTTGGAAGGGAAGTCTTCCCAGAAAGTTTCCTAACACAGCGCTGTCATCAGCAACTGCGGATGCTGTTAGTGGAAGTGTGAGGTTAAAATCACTTATCATCTCATACACTTGCCTGAGAATTAGTACTACAGTTAAGAACATTTCTGAGGAACTGTCACCAATAGACACTGAAAACGTCTCAAATAAATTTTTCATCCTATGCATTAATTATACAACATCTGCAACATCTGATTATTTAATGTATACATTCAATCTTATTCAGAAAGAATATATTAATATAATATAATTACTGAACTTATGAATCAGACACCATTACCAGTTTCTTTAGGTATTTTTAGTTAGAAAATTCTAATAATAACCTTACCCCAAACATTTTTTAGAGATGAGAAAAAAAATTTAAAAGATTATGATTAACTTCTTAAGGTCACAGAGCTCAGAGTTGAACTCCAGTCTGTTTTAGCCTCCACGTTGTCCTAACTCCTGAAACGCTGGAGGAGTCATGGTGATCCTTCCCCAAATTCCTTCTTTGGGTCCAACACTTCCATCCCTCAGCTGCTGAGAAAACCTGCTCTTGATGGTTCCTAACTGAGAATGTCTCTGGCTACTTCTTTGTCCAAGGTTATGCTGCTCAGGGAACGGTCAACAGCCACATCAGTCTTCTGTGCCTTGATTTGCTACCTGTCAAGAGATTAGCTGAGGTCCGAGTTGCAATCACCTTCCAGGTCAGTTGCTAATTTTGGCCAGTCCTGACTCTTCACTTCTTAAAGGCAAATCATCTCAATAAACTCCCTGCAAAGCATCAACTGAGTGTGTTTTCCTAAATGCATGTGTTTAAGCCCTAACCCTTAGTTTGATAGTTATCTGGGGAAAAGGCCTTGGGATGTAACTAGGCTTAGATGAGAGCATTATTGTGGAACCACAGTACGAGATTAGTGTCCTTTTAAGAGACACCAGAGAACCTCTTCTCTGTCTCTCTCTCTCCCTTTCTCTTTCTTTCCATCTCTCCCTTGCTCCCTTTCTCTCTCTCTCCCTCTTTCTCTTTGCCATGTGAGGACGCATTGAGAAAGTGATTATCTGCAAACCAGAATAAGAAGCTGTCACCAGGACCTAACAATGATGAGATCCTGATCTCAGATTTCCAGCCCCCAAAATTATGAGGAAATAAATTTCTGATGCTTAATCCCATTGATCTATGGTACTTTGTTATAGCATCTTGGGCTTACTGAAGCAGTGTCCATCTCTAGATAGAGCAATCTTAGGTATGTTCATTTGATGGATTAAGTCCTATGTTTCTAAACAGAATAAACTATTAAAAGTTATAAAAGTAATACAGTTACATGAACATAAAATAAATCTACAAAGGAACAAAAGTCTTAACCATTTTAAATTGCATAGGTAAAAATAAGTAAATAAGTAAATAAATAAATAAATAAATCGTACAGGTTAACTAGCTCTCTTGCCTCACTCCCTGCTTTCTTGCTCTTTTTATTGTTAAATCTTCCTTTCATTTAAGATAAAACTTTACAACATAACGTCTCCTGTGTACAAAAGAAATTGTTTAATTTGTATCTAATTTATGAAACAAAATAATAAAAGGAACACCTGTTACTCCATTATCTAGCCTTGGAAATTTAGTATCACTGATAGGATTGTTGCTTACTTATCCTATTGTTCTGTCTTCTCCTAAAACTAACCACTATCTTGAGGCTTATATTTCCTTTCAGCCTTTGTATGGTTTCACTATAAAATTCATAAAAGTGGCATATCACACAGCATGAATAATTTTCAATGTATCTGCACTGTAATATAATCTCCAAGCAAGGACTTCGGTCTGTTTTGTGCAATGATATATCCCAACTGACTAGAACAGGGCAGGCACAAGTTACCACCTTAACAAATATTTGTTAACAGAATGAATGAAGGTCTAAGTCTTCAAAGTGGTTTTGACCTTCTTTTCATATATGAAGCTTGGCAGTTTGGCTTAGTTGCCTGATTGAACTACATGATTGTTAAGTGCTGTTCTTGATAGCTTATTATCCTATCTAATATAGCTGTTCCATGGATCTATACATAAAATAAACTATTGTAAATAAACCCATCTCAGCGGTATAAATTTTCTTTCAGTTTTTCTAACTGTTTGATTATAATTAGCCTAAGTCAGAACTAATTCTTCAATACAATGAATTTTGGCCTAGTACTAGAAGTCCCAAAATAAAATAAAGGTAGATATTTCCTTCTTTCTGCTGCTGAACCTCAGCTTGTCCTATGGAAAGAATACTTGTTAATCCAATAACTCAGTAATCTGTAAGTCTGACAGTAAACTTACTACTGTCTTGTAATATCTATGCTGCTGCTCTGTGTCATCACTGACATACTTTATACATTTTATATAATTTGTACTCCATTATTTCCTCAAATCAAATGTATTAAACTGAGAACTTCAAAGATTTGTTTTAAAATATGTATTTCCTATGTTAACTATTTCTTTACAGTGTGGATTTAGTATATAGTTTTTCCTTTGTTACTGTCCTTATGAAATTTTTACCAGTAGTCAGTGTGATAAAATTTCCAAATAAGGCATGTTTATGAACATTTGCTAAGGCTTTTCATCCTAAAGGCCTATGGACACAGTGCCAAGTTTTTATATGAGAAAATTGTGCAGTGGAAGAGAAAAGGCTGTTTGTGATTATAACAGCTTTTCTGACACAAGGGAAGCAATCTTTGGTGTTTCTATCATATTGCCACAGATTTTTATCCACTAACAAACGATCTCTGTGTATTCTGCTTTGGAAAACTGGAAATTCCCTGAGAAATTTCCCAAAAACTGTTGAATGCCATGTAAGGGAAAAGAAAACTGAAACCAAGAAGCACAGTATGTGGAAAAGAATCTAAGAAAATGCAACCATGTTATTTCCCAAAGGGTAATGTGTTTGAAAGATATAACAATGTTAGCTCTTGGACACAGACTTACATATTGTTTGTCTCTGGTGTTGCTTTTTCCTAGTCTATAATTTGTCATCAAGCATCTATTGAATGCATAGAATTTGCTTAGCACTGCTTGAGACACTGTGGGATATTCTAAAGAATAATATATGTAGTCCTGCTCTTAAAGAGCCAATCATGGAGTAGGAGGAATTAAATTAACATAGTTTAGCCATGAAACAAGGCAAGATGGTACTTAATTGTTCTAAGTGCTAAATTATGAAGTACAAATTATTAGTACTATAAAATTCATTGGGAAAGGCTACATGGAGGGAAGGGGTGGACTTCTTGGGTTTTTGTAATATTCTTTTTCCTATCTGAGTTGAATTCTTTTTATGGGCAGTTGTTAAACTGTACACTTAAATTGTATTCACTTTTGCTTCTACTATAATTCACAATAAAAACATTGAAGGAAAGAACGAGGAGCTAGATATATAAGGCCTAGAATAACTGGAAAAAATTGTGGAGGAAATAGAATTTAAGGTAGTCTTACAAGTGGCTCAGAGAAGAGAACAGATCAATATAAATGCAAATGTGGAATACTTGTGGGTGAGTTGGGCATAGTTAAGTTTTGGAGAGGGAGGCTGCCAGCCAGTGTGAACTTGGAGTTTTGCCGAGTTAGACAGGAAGGTGTAGTAGATAAATGAAAGCTGGAGATTTTGAGAGTTTGGGTCTTAGGAAGTTGAAGGAGGATTTGACAGGGAGGTAGAGGAAGGAACTTAGTCTAGTACAGTAGAAAATCCATATGTTGTGGGTTTTAAGTTAGGTGACAGGGGGACAGTGGAGTTAAAAGAAAATTAGTGTGGCTGTAGTAGGAGAGAACCTAAAGTGAGGAAGCGAAGCAGAAATTAAATCACATGGAAATGAGTGCCTCCTCTCAGTACTGTTGGAGAGGAAGATGTAGAAGTGAGAAACTCTACAGAGGAGAAAGTGCCCATAATTGAGTAGTTAACAGGATGCGGGAATAAGCAGGATCAATGAACCTCATATTTTACAGTCCCGTGAAAATAATGTTGTCAGTGACAGGAGAGTTGGTGGAAGTAGCTGACTGAGAAGAGAAGGTAATTTTGGTTTGTCCAATGTAGAAGTTAGTTGTCTTGGTTACTTTTACTTTTCTCTCATTGTTGGGACAAAGTACCTGACACCCAAAATGAAGGAAGAAAGATTTATTTATCTTACAGTTTTTGGAGGTTTCAGTCCTAATCAGCTGCTTCCAAGGCAGGGTGGCAAGGCACTGGGGCAACACTTCGAGGCAGCAACCCAAACAAAATGGGGCAAGAGCAAGCCTCTTCTCCTCCCTTATAATGTAATGCAGGCCACCCCTCACCCCCAGGACAGATGTAGCACTCACAAAATCTCCTTGCCCTCCTTTGCACAGGATGAGGATATTTATAAAGCAAGAACCCTGGCTTCCTGCTGAGTCAGTTGAACTTCTAAACTTCTCAAGTTGACACAATGTATCAACATAACATTGGTCTTTCCAGTGACAGCCAGGCAATAACAATATGGGAAAAGAGCAAAGAAACAGAAAGCCCTGTGTTGAGTCCTTTCAAATGTAAAATATCATAACCAGTAATAGATTCTTATATTATCTTTTATATTATGACATACTGGAATAATAATAATAATAATACTATCTTTCACAAGGACTATAATGCTAAAAAGCAAGGTCATTTCCCCTCCTTGAGTGCAGTAGACAATAGCACCAGTATGCCTGCTCTTTTTCATTTTTGACTATTCTGTAAATACCTTAGTTCAAAAGCAAGACCTGTGTATTTCATTGGGGAGACAAAAGTCAGTATTCCAGCTGATGGTGATGTCTATGCAAGACAAGTTATCTTTACCAAAATTTAAATCATTTTCATTTTGTGTGTTTAAAAAAAAACTGGAGAATTATGGAAATGGAAATCTCCAAAAGTCCAAAGGGCAGATAGTATCAAGGAGGCAGATTTTGATTTAAGTTTTTTAAAAAATGCTTTCTAAAAATATGTACTACCCATAAATGGCAAAAGCTAAGTATATTCCCTCTTCTGGAAGTATTTTAGCAAAAGCTTGACTCTCTGCAGAGACTCTATTTATGGAGTTCTTTCTTTGAGTTGATGATTGGACAAAAAGATCTCCACAACTCTCTGTTTCTTTTCCTTGCATGTATCCTGGTGGGGGCTCAGGTGTAGGTGGGGAAAGATTTGAATAATATCAATGAATTTTTTCTTTTATTCATACAACCGGGGATTTTTGTTGGTTTGTTTTTAACCTTTTTCTATAAACCAGGCAGTGGGGATATAACACTGAACAGACTCTCACCCTGTTCGCACTAACCTGACAGTGTACCAAGGGATACAGTGAGTACAGAAGGATAAATGCCATCCTGCAAGTAACTACTGTAACTCAGAGACCAGGTAGCTCACTCTTAAAGGGCCAAAAAAAAAAAGGTTTTGGGGACAGATAACATACAATGTGATGCATCAAACATCATGCTAAATCTGATTTTCAGTGACAGAAAAGGCTTCAGTCACTTCCGTCAGTTTACTTGCTCAATATTCACCACTAACCACAGGAATTCTAAAGTGGACTGGCAAAAAATACAGATGAATAAAATAATTTTCAACATGACAAAATGAACCATGGTCTCAGCAATGCAGTCTGGGTTTCTAAGCAACCTAAGTCCATTTGAGATTAAAATATTTAAAAATATAAACAAAATCCTAGGATGATACTGTCAAGTACTAAGTTCTTTCTTCACTATTATTTTGATTTTGAATCTCTCCTACCCACATTGCTAGACTGGGGTATTCCTCTGACTCAAACAGAGGCATGAGAAGACAGGAAGGGGATGGAATTGCAGCATAACCAGAATCTAATAGTATCAAATCTTGGATTCTTGTTTGAAAATGCCTAGCTTTATAGTACAAAGTTTAAATCAACTATTTACTGGTGCTGTTTTCCCACCCAGAAGGAGACATTTTAAACTTTTTTTTTCTGAACACACAAACATAAGGGGTAGAATGCAGTTGGGAAGCAAGATTACTAAGATATTGCTTAAAATGTCTAGAAAGGGTCCCCAGACCCTACTTGCTCATTTGTCTCCTTTAGTAATTAGCTCTTACAGGAGGGTGAGTCCCATATACCAGTGCAGCTATAAAAGTTCACCAGGGTGCGGGGTGGGGGAAGAACAGCCAGAGGATAGGAAAATAAAGAAAAGAGAGGAAACCTGGGGTCAGGTGGACCCCTCTTTCTTGAGGCATAAAAAGGAACTGCTTAACCACTGTAGCATGTTTATTTATACACTCAGGAGAATGATGTCAGTTTTAACCCCTTTGCCTAGTAACTTGTTTGCCTGGCTGGCCTGGGCACCTGGCCTTTTTGGAGATGGAACAGCTTACTTACATGGCTCACTTTGGGCTCTCTGTGATCTCAGGGCTGGCCATGCAATAGCCCTATATGTGTGATTGACCTCCAGCTTCAGCTACTCCCTACAGGAGAGCAATGGTATCCTTAGATAGGATCAGAGTTTTGAGAGTAATTTGAAACTATTCTGTTACATAAATTTTATTTATAAACATAAATGTTAGTATACTAAAAAATACTTGCAAACTGAAACTACTAATGTATGACATATAAAATTTGATAAATTATGATCAAGTTGGATTATTTCAAGAAAGCAAGGCTGATTAACTTTAGAAAATTCTAGAATGTCATTCGTATATTGAAAGAAATATATTCTATATATATTTCTTGGAAATTTGACATTATTCCTGAGAAATATTTGAGAGAAAAAAAATTAATGAGTTGTTCGAATTTAAACTCAAGTTCCTAAGTTTACTTTAAATTGTATCCAAGAGAACCTGGTTTGTGTAAAAGCAATTTGAAATCTTCCAACCTTTGCTTTAATGATCAAATTTTAGTCAGTTTTTGTAAAGGGGATAACAGAAATTACTAAGCAGAAATAGAATGCAGAGTAGGGCCTGCAGGACCGGGATGGCCTTGAGGACAAGACTGGATGATTTAGGGACCTGTAGATCACCTTAAGGACTGTTATGGTTGTGGTCCTGTGGCCCCACCAAGTTTCATGTAATCATGACACGGACACAGCTGAGTCTGGTGTTTGTGATTGGCTTGTTGTCTAGTGCTGGGATTGGTGATGTGAGTGTTGCACCCACCCAGGGATGGAGCTGGCAGGCAGTGTAAGGGCGGGAAGAAGGCATGTCTTTTCTCTCTTGCCCATTTGTGCCTGGCTGTTTGGTGAGGCCATGAATGGCTGCCCCACCAAACCACACTGCCTTGGTGCCAACTTAATATGGGCTGAAATCCCCAAGAACTGTCAGAAATAAACCTTTCCTTCCTTAATTTTGGGCATCAAATATTTTGTCTCAGCAATGAGAAAAAGTAACCAAGACAAGGACTTTGGCTTTTTATTT
Source organism: Dasyprocta punctata (assembly GCA_004363535.1). NCBI lineage: Eukaryota > Metazoa > Chordata > Mammalia > Rodentia > Dasyproctidae > Dasyprocta > Dasyprocta punctata. Next base: position 33,486 of record RJWM01007844.1, on the reverse strand, counting down.
TGTGTAAGCCACAGAGCACTGAAGAGCTATGAGAAGAACCATGATACGTCTGTCTTCTTTTTTTTTTTTTTTTTTTCGGCACTGGGGATCCAACTCACAACCTTGCACCTGCCAGGGCAGGCGCTTAAGCTGCTGAGCCAAACTCCCGGCCCTGGTTTTTTGAGGCAGGGTCGCACTATGTAGCTCAGGCCGGCCTTGTGCTCGCGTTGTAGCCCAAGCTGGCCTCGAACTCACAACGCTCCTCCTACCTCAGCCTCCCGAGTGCTGGGATTAAAGGCGTGCGCCACACGCCTGGCTACGTCTGTCTTCTTAAAAACTCCCTTTACTGAGGCCATGATCAGAAGTGTGATAAAGGAAGGACCAAAATGCAACATTTCACTCATTTAATCTCATTTAATGTATATGATGAGTGATTGCTAAGTGTTAGGTACTGTGCTAGTTACTCGATAAATTATTTCACTTTATTTTCATTTTCTCTATGGGATAGTGCAATAGTAACAGGAAGAGCTGACATGTGTTGACCAGTCACAATATTGTAGATATTTGTTAACCTTAAACATTTATTCTGAAATGAAAACCAGTGAGACAGATAAAACTATTGTACATGTTTTACAAATGAGGAAACTAAGAATGGAAATTTCAAATAACTTGTCCAAGTTCACCTGGCTGAATCTAGGCAGTCTGGCTGAAGAGTTTTACAGCTTAGTCACTGCACAATATTGCCTTCCTTGCAATAAGCTTTACATTCAGCATGAAGAAAGTTGAACTCAGTAATTTTAAAAGGCTTATCAATTTCACCTCCAAGTAAGTGATGGATATGTAATTTGAGCCCATATCCACCTGACTCCCTAACCTGGGTCCCCTGGTGGCAGATAGTACCAACTCATGGCCTTTCTGCAAAGTCCTGTTGGTCAGAAGGGGTCGGAGTGAGACACAATCTGTCAGTAGCATCTTCTTAGAAAACAACTCTATTATATTGTTCAGGTCATGTATTTTCTCCTTTAACATTTCACCATTCACGGAAACCTATCATACTCTCGGTAACACTTGATATGATTGCTTTCTTCTACACCTTGACAACAGTGTCCATTTCTTACCCTTCTTTATACCACAAGCACCTAACAGATGTAGTTAGGCTATTGTTACTTAATAAACGTCTGTGGGATGCTAAACACTTGCTTAAACTCTTTCCTAAAGAGAAAGAATGAAATACATAGAGGCTTAGCTTAGTGCATTAAAAAAAGGAGATTTTAATACTCCCAGCATCAAGTTAGACACCCCATCTTAGTCAACATATTTTTCATAATAAATAATAAGATAGGAAAACATATGGTAAAAATATTCACATTGCTCAAAACAAGGCTCAGAGAAAAAAAGCAATAAATAGATCTAAAGCATTGAGCTCTAACTGAACCTTGATAAATATTTTTCAGAGGTATTTAAAGGTTAAAAATTATTTTTTAAAAAAAGCTTTTGAGTAACAGATGATTAATTGAAAGTGGTAGGGAAATATAGAAAGAGAGATACAGAATAAACCTATCTTTCCTTGTGACCCAGAAGTATACCAATAACACTATATGCAAATTAATCAAAGCTAGAAATTTCCCATTCTTCTTCATCCACCATCACTGCTAAGAAAACAAAATCCAAACTCTGTAAGTTTTTAATTGTTGAGGGTAAGAGAGTAAAGACTACAACTGAAAGCTATATAGATTGAGGAAAATTCAATAGAGTATTTTTACTCTGGTTGTTCTGACAAAATGGACCTGTCAGATTTGGCATTCAATCTGTAAATCTGCTGGTGTGTTGAAAACTGCATTGCTTCCAAGAATATATAATGAGCTGACTGTGCAATAGGAGCCAAGTTCAAATGAAAATTGAGATAACCTCTTCCTCCACCCTCGCTTCTCCATTTCAGCCATAGGTGGGGACAAAGAGAATTTTCCTTGGCAGAGGTAACTCAGAACACAACACAATCCCACTGGGGTTGAAGGCTGAGGAAAGATCACACTCTGCTCCTTGTTCCTTCTGTCCTTGCCCTTCCTCAGCTCATTGGAAACTAAGAAAAATTGCATGTAAAAGCCTCAAACAGAAGCTTGCAAGAGAAAAATCATGATTATATGCATTTTAAATGAATCAAAGATTATTTTCATTAAAATTTTTCATTAACGTTAGCTTGAATAGGATATAAATTCTATTTACAAATCAATTACATGTCATCTATGTTCTCATGACTTACCCCTTGTGTTCCTCATTTAGAAAACATTCTCAATATCTAACCCATTTCTCAGGTCCAAAGGATAGGAATCTAAGTCCAATTTGTCAACAAATCCTGGATGGTGTACTGAGTAATTTAGACACAGTATTTTTTCTAATTTTATTTTATATAAAAAAGGTAAAACAAACTTTCATAACAAAATAATAGGAGAATAACAATAGTTAATACTTTGCATATTATTAGCTTTAAAGTAATTGCTCAGAGAAAAAGATATGGGCATAAAAATTCTCCAATCAATATTAGCACAAACCTTCCATTTCTATGAACTAAGAGACACGGATAGTATAACTAACTTACATTTTTTCTCTGTTTTTCCTTCTTTCCTTTCCCTTTTCTTACATTCTAATACCTTTTTCCTTTTAACTTCTTCTCATTTCACTATATCTTATTTAGTCTTTCAATTTTTCATATCAGGGAGACAATACAAGGTTTACATAAGTCAGTCTGGTTTATTCCATGTATGAGTATGGTCTCAAATTGCATTCATTTACCTATAAAAGTCTCAAGTTTATAGCTGGGTAGTACTCCACTGTATAAAAATACCACTTTTTTTTTTTACCCATTCCATGGTTAATTTGGTTTGTTTCCAAGATTTAGCCTTTGCAAATTGTGCTGCTATAAACATGGATGTACATATATCACTGTGGTATGATGTTTTAATTCTTCTAGGAAGATACTCTGAAAGCTGGGTCAAATGGGATCTCTAGTCCTTGCTTTTCGAGGACTCTTACTGATTTCCACAGTGGTTGCAACAGTCTGCACTCCCACCAACAGTGGAGAAGGGATCCTTTTCCCCCACAGCCCCTTCATCATTTGTTATTGGTTGATTTCTTGATGATAGCCATTCTTTCAGGAATGAGATGAAATCTCAGTGTTTAATTTGCATCTCTCAAATAACAAATGATATTGAACATTTTTATCATATGTTTATTTGCCATTTAGATTTCTTCATCTGAGAAATATGTATTCATATCAGATGGCCATTTTTGGATTGAGTCTTTGAATTTGTGAGGCCTGATATTTTTCAGCTCTTTATATATTCTAGGTAGAAGTCCTTTGTCTGAGGGACTGTTGGCTAAAATTTTTTCCCAATCTGTGGGTTTTCTTTTCACTCTGTTGGTGATTTCTTTTGATGTACAAATTTTTTTAATAAGATGGAATTCCAGTTGTTGATTGTTTTAAGTGCTTCTCATGCAGTTTGGGTTTCATTCATGAACACTTTGCCTATACTTATGTCTTCAAGATTTCTACCTACTTTCTCTTCCAGTAAATTTAGTGTTTCTATTTTAGTAATTAGATCTTTGATACATTTTGACTTTAGTTTAGTGCATGATGATATACATGGATCTAGTTTCAGTCTTCAGTTAGTAGAGAGTCAGTTTTTCCAACACATTTGGCCCTTTTGTCAAAGATAAGGAGACTGAGTTTGTTTCTAGTTGGATCTGCGTCTTCTAATCTGTTTTTTTTTTTTTTTTGGCAGTACCATGCTGATTTTATCATAGTATCTTTGTAATATAATTTCAGTTCAGGGATTGTGATGCCTCTTGCCTTGCCTGTGTTGTCCAGAATTGCTTTTGCTATTCCAGGTCTCTTCTGGTTTTAAATGAATTTTAAAAATGTTTTCCCTAGTTCTGTGAAATATGTTAGTGCTATTTTGATTGGAATGGCATTAAATCTGTATAATAATTTTTGGAATATGGCCATTTTCACTATGTTGGTTCTTCCTATCGATGAGCAAGCAGTATCTTTCCATTTTCTGATATCGTCTTCGATCTCCTTTTACAGATTACTGTAATCTTCAATATAGAAATCTTTTACTTTCTTCATTAGATTGATTCCTAAGTATTTCATTTTTTTGCATGCTATTGTGAAGGGTGTGTTTTCCCTAATTTCTCTCTCACTGAGTTTGTTGTTTGTGTACAGGAATACTATGGATTTTGAGTGCTGACTTTCTATCCAGCTATACTACTGAATTTTTACAGTAAATATAAAAGTCTTTTGGTGGAGTTTTTGAGTTCTTCTAAGTAAAATATCATGTAACGTGTGAAAAATGGTATTTCCTATCCTCTTTCCTTTTATTTCTATCTCTCGTCTAATTACTCTGGCTAATGTTCCCAGAATTATATTGAATAGGAGTCGTACTAGTGGTCATCCTTGTCTTGTTCCTGATTTTAGAATAAAAGCTTTCAGTTTTTTTCCCATTTAGTATGATGTTAGCTGTTGTTTTGTCTTGGATGGCTTCTAGCAGATTGAAGTAAAGATGCTTTATTCTGATTTTATGTAGGGTTTTTATTATGAATGAGTTTGGACTTTGTCAAAAGCTTTTTCTGCATCTATAGAGATGATTATGTGATTTTCATCTTTGGCTCTGTTGATGTGGTTAATAACATTTATTGATTTGTGTATGTTGAACCATTCCTGCATTCCTGGTATGAATCCCACTTGGTCATGGTGTATAATCTTCTTGATGATTTGTTACATTCTGTTTGCTAGTATCTTATTGAGGACTTTTGCATTTATGTTTATTAGGAGATTGGTTTATAGTTTATTGGTTGGATCTTTCTCTGGTTTTGATACCAGGATAATGCTTGCCTGCAGGAATGCATTAGGAAGAATTGCTTCCCTTTCAATTTCATTAGGAAGTTTGAGGACTGTTGGTATTAAATCTCTAAATTCATATAGAATTCAACTGAGAATCCATCTGGACTTGGACTTTTCTTTGTTGGTAAGTTTTTAATTATGTTTTCAATTTTATTAACTGATATCAAGTTATTCACAATTTTTATATCTACTTGATCCAGCTTTGGTAATTCTTAAGTTTCTAGGAATCTGTTGATCTCTTCTGTTTTTCATCCTATGAGAGTAAAGATTTTTGAATTAGGGATTGATGATCTTCTGACTTTCCACAGCATCTGTAGTGATTTCACCCTTTTCATTTCTTATTGCATGAATTTGAATTTTTTCTTTCCTTTTTTTGATAAGGTTGGTTAGGGGCTTATCAATTTTATCTATTTTTTCAAATAACTAACTCTTCAATTAATTAATTCTTTGTATTGTTTTTGTAGTCTCAATTGCATTAATTTTTTGCTCTGATCTTTATAATTTCCTTTCTTCCTTGATTTTGGGGCTTGACTTGTTCTCCTTTTTCCAGAAGTTTGAAGTGTAGCATTAGGTTGTTTATTTGGGCTCATTCCATTTTCCTGATGTGAGAATTTACTGCTATAAATTTTCCTCTAAGGACTGCTTTCATTGCTTTCCACAGGTTGAGGTATGTTGTATTTGTACTTTTGTTTGAATGTAAATATAGCTTAATTTCTTCTTTAATTTTGTCTGTGACCCATTGGTTGTTTAGGGGGGATGTTATTTAATTTCCATGTTTTTATGGAGTTTTTGTGATTTCTTTTGTCATTAATTTCCAGTTTCATTGCACCCTGGTCAGATAATATGCATGGGATAATTTCAATTCCTTTGCATTTACTTAAGCATATTGTATGGGCTAGTATATGGTATATTTTGCAGAATTTCCCATGTGAAGCTGAGAAGAATGTGTATTCTTATGTTGTTGGGTGGAACACTCTGTAAACATCTACTAAGTCCATTTGTTCACGTATTTGATTCAGTTCTGTTATTTCTTTGCTGATTTTTTGTCTAGTTGATCTATTTCTTTGCAGTAGTGTGATATTAAAGTCCCTGTTACAATTGTGTTATAGCTTATTTTATTTTTCCCATCTATTAATATTTGTCTTATACAGTTGGGTGCTCCCATATTTGGTGCATATATATTTATGATTGCTATTTCTTCCTCTTGAATTTTCCCCCTCACAAGTACGTAGTGACCTTCCTTATTTTTTGAGCATGTTTGGTTTCAAATTCACCATGTCTGCAAATAAGGTAGCTACCCCTACTTTTTTCTCTGTTCTTGTTACATGAAGTATTATTTTCTCCTTTTGACTTTCAGTCTGTGAGTTTCTTTTTGAGTTAAATGTGTTTATTGTATACAGCATATTGTTGAGTCTTGTTTCTTGATCCATTCTGCCAGTCTGTTTCTTTTGATTGGTGAATTGAGCCATTTATGTTGATGATTATAATTGATATATATTGGGTTATCTTTATCATAATATTTTCCTGTTGCTGGTTCATGCCTTCCCCTTCTGTTTAATTGCTTGCCCTGACTGATGGTTTCCTTTTGTTGTTTTTCTGAAAATTATGGCCATGTTTTTTGGTACCTAGAAAACTTTTTAATACTCTATCCAGGGTTAGTTTGATGGACAAAAATTTCTTCAGTTGTTCTTTGTAATGAAAGTGTCTTATTTCACCATTAATTTTGAAAGATAGTTTTTAAGGGTATGTCAATCTGAGTTGGAAGTTGTTTTCTTTTGGGACTTGAAATACTTCACTCTAAGCTCTTCTTAACTTGAGGGTTTGTGTTGAGAAGTCTGCCATGATTTTAGTGGGCTTTGCTTTATAGGTGATCTGTTTATTTTCTGTAAGTTTTAAAAATTCCATTCTTTTGCTGAATTTCTGGGATTTTGATTACTATATGTCTGTCTGTAGATTTATTTTGGTTATGGCTAATTGGAGTTCTATATGCCTCACTTATCTGTATATTAGATTCTGTTCCCATGCTTGGGAAATTTCCTGCTATTATTTCAGCAAATAATCTTTGTATGACAGTTGTGTTGACTCCTACTTTTTCACTGACACCTGTCAGATTTATATCATTTTTCTTTGCATCATTCTACAGCTGTCAAATTGTTATTTCCTTGTTATTTTTAAGAGAGCTTCCTTTTGTGATCACTAGATGTGATTCTGTCTTCAAGGTCTGAAAGTCTGTCTTCAGTTTCATTCAAGTGGTTTTGCCAGGTTTCAATGGCATTTTTAATGTCCTGGAAATCTGTTTGATTCTATTTCATGCATTCTATTTCTTTCCTGTATTGATCATTCAGTTTCCTTTATTTTCCTATCATCCTCTATTTTTTAATCTATCTGTACTTTACATTTGCTGAGCATTTCCTTTATGATTGCTGTCATTTCTTTTTTTACCTGAGAGATTTTTCCAATATGATTTCCTCTATAACCTCATGCATTTGTTTCTTTACTTCAGTTGCTATCATTTCAGAAATTTCAGATGTGTGTCTTACATTTTCTACTATCTTGTTGTCTCTTGAACTTGTTCTGGGTGGGCTTATGCATCTTGTCATTTTCTATTTCAAAATTTTTTTTTGTTTCTGCATAAGTTATTGTAGTAGGTAGCTATATCACTATTATCAAATCCTCTCTAGGAAAAGTCTGTTCTTCAGGGATGTCTTCTGTGTGTAGGAGGTTCTTGGTTTGTGTCTGTCCCAAGATCCTACCTTCCCAGTTAATTAAGAGTGAGTTGTCACGTCTGTTTAGTTCAGTCCCTCATCCTTTGGTGCTGGTCTGTGATGAGGTTATTACCCCAGAGCTTCCCAGTACTATTACAGAAGGGAGAACAGCTGATAATAACAGATATGACATCCTAGCTAAAGCAGTATAATTAGCAACAGCAACAGCATCCAGCACAGTTTAGAGACTGACAAACTGTGGCAACTATTAATTCTGTACCTTAAATCATAGGAGCAAAATCTACAATTATGTGACAGAACTGATCATAAATTGGCAGCTTGTGTGCAAAACGTTTCTCTTGGTAAAATGGTTTTACCTTTTGGTAGGGAAATTTAGGAATGATAGTGGATAAAACAAAGATAACTGAAAAGAAAGTAGAAGCAAGGTTTGAGGACAAGGGACGATTATGCAGGCTTTACAAAACTAGAGAAGAGGGCAAAAAAAAAAAAAGAATGAAGGAGAAAGAAAAGGATTATCTGAGTTTAGTCTCTGGGTTTGGGGGATGGGATTAATTTTCTGTGGTTGGAGTTCTCTCCAGACATTTAGAAAAGAGAAAAAAATATAAGAAAAGAGAGAGGGAGAGAGAAACAGAGACAGAGAGAGAGAGAAAGGGGCAGTCCCACCTGCCTGCCTCTATTCCTTGTGTCTTTGTTCCCAAGCACATTGCTGGTTCACCTAATTTACCAACTGTTGGTTCATGTTGCTATTGTTGCCTCTGACAATTTCATGTTGTTAGTCCCATCTATTCATCCTGTGCACCCTGGGTTGAGGCCCTACTGTGTGGCTGACATTCCCATTCATCTCTGTTTCTTCCCATACTATTCACCTGGATCCTAGCATCCACCAGTCTCAGGGCCTTCCCATGGCGCTTTTCACCTTGATCCCAGCAGCTGCCAGTCTCTGGGCCTTCCTTCACTGTTCACTTGGATCCCAAGATACAATTTTAAGTCTATTTCTCACAACTTCCATTACTACTTCCTTACTCCAAACTACCATCATTTCTCTCTAGATAACTGGATGACAATAATCCTCCCACTCCACTTGTTTCACTAGTTGTGAAAACCAAAATCACTCCAGATATTTCCAGTGCCCCCTGGGCTACTCAGAGTTCAAAATCACACCCAGCTCAGAGCTACTTGTCTGTATTATTACTAGCAGTCTCCTTACTCATCTCTCTGCTTCATGCTTCTAAAATCTACTCCCTGCACAACAGGCTGAGGAATCTTATATTGAATACAAATTATGATATATCCTGCCCTGGCTTCAGACATTTCCATGGCTTCCTTTGCATTTAGTATACAGCTGAGTCTTTTATTATTTCCTTTTACTGTCACCTTCAGTCATTGCTCCACAGTCACTCTGGCATTCTTTCTGTCCCTGAAACTTCCCAAGTTCATTTCTATCAGACCTTTACCTTTAATGTTTCCTCTGCCTGAAATTCTCTCACAGAGCATACATGTTACATCACATCAATCAACCTAATCTTAAATATCTTTTCAGGATTTCTACAAACCTCCAGTTCCAGCCAAAGAGGTCTGCTGTAATTGCTCTCTATCGTATTATCCTATTTTCTTTATTAGCACCAGAAATTATATTATTTGTTTCTACCTTTTTGTTATCAGCTAGTTAAAATTTCAACTCCATGATAGGAAAAGCTAAATTTGGCTTTTCTTTGCCATTTTATCTTTAATATTTTGCAAAGTGCTTGGCTAAATTAGGCATTCAGAAAAATATGAGCTAATGAAGTTTTAGCTGATTGCATACCTATGTGCATTAGATACTAGGTTTTGGACTGAGGCTAGCAAAATGAATTAATTATGAGACATGTTTCTTGGATTCAAGGAGCTTGAACAAGAGAAGTTTCAGAGAAAAAAGTAATTGCAATACAGAATGATAAATTCTGTAGTAGAAGGAGGCAGGGCTAGTATGAACACTTAACTCCTACCTGGGGCAGCCATCCTACAAGGTGACATGAATGAATGGGTCCAGAGGAGTAAGGTGGAGTTAGCTAGATGAGTGGATGTTACGGTCTGAGTCTTGTACCCTCTTTCCCAGATTTGTATGTTAAATTACTAAACCTCAGTACCTCAGAATGTGACTGTTTTTGGAGAGAGGGCCTTTAAAAGTTAAAATGAGGGCTTTGGATAGTGCACCAATTTAATCTGCTAATGTCCTTATAAGAAGCAGAGATTTGGACACACAGAATCAGGAATGAGTGCACAAAGGGAAGACCCCTGTGAGGCACACCAATAAGGCAAACATCGATGTGCCAAGAACAGAAGCCTGAAACAGATCCTATCTTGTGGCCCTTGGAAGAGACCAACCTTGCCGACACCTTGATCTCTGACTTATCACTTCAGGAACTATGAGAAGACACATTTCCGTTACTTAAACCACCCAGTCTGAACTACCTTGTTATGAGATCCATAGAAAACTAATAGATCAGAGAAGAAGTAGGAGGATGGGGTGGACAGAACCTGAATGTGGAGTGAAACTGGATGGGGACCAGAGAGGAGGCTGGAGAGGGAAGCAAAGACTGGCTTGTGGTGACATTTCCGAATTTAAGAATCATAAAGCTCTGTGATCTACAGTGAAGGTACTCAGGAACTCTGAAAACGCACAGGCAGCAGATAAGATGATCAGATTTGACTTTGAGAGAAAGAATTCCAGTGGCAGCATGATGGATAGATTTTAGGAAAGGAACACCAGAGTCCCTGAAACCAGTAAGGAGGTGTATAGTTTCAGATTTCAACAGACCGAGGCATTATCCTGGTTCTTCCGCTTAAAAGCACTATGGTGCGTTCCTAATTTCTTTCTCTGTGGGTTCATTATTGGTGTACAGGAACACTACTGATTTTTGTGTGCTGATTTTTTTTTAATTCTGCTACATTGCTGAATCTGATTATTTATTCTAGGAGTCTTTTGGTGGAATTGGTTAGATTTTCTATATAAAGGATCATGTCATTTTCAAATAATAATTTGATACTTCTTTTCTTGTACATATTCCTTTTATTTCTTTCTCTTGCCTAATTCCCAGTTATTCCCCTTCTAGGTGTCTTCCCAAAAGAGTTCAACATCATATTATGTGATACACACATATACATGTTTATAGCAGCACAATTAATGGTAAATAACTCTTGTTAGTGGTCTATATGTCCATCATCAGATGAATAGATGAAGAAAATGTAGTATTTACATGCAGTAAAGCACTATTTTGTTACAAAGAAGGGTAAACTTGAGTCATTTGTTGGCAAATGCATGCACCTTGAGACTCTGATGTTAAGTAAAATAAATCAGACACACAAGCTCAAACATTTCTTGGTTTCTCTTACATGAGAAACACAAAATATAAATAAATCAAAGAGCAAAATAAAATGTAGATAATAAGAGGGAGATAGATCTTTTGCAGTTGAGAAAGGAACCAAGAGATGGGGAGAGAGTAGAATAGAGTCGGGAAAGGGGTATAAAAAGAATTCACATGTGTTATGTGCATGTACCAACCCCCCACAGTGAATATAATCATTATGCACCACAAACAGTACTAAGAAAAATAAAGCTCCTGTGTTCTCTCTTCACAGTGATCTGCTTTCATGCTGTACGGTGTACTTTTTTCCCTACTGTTACTTAGTTGCTTAGCTCAAATTCACTCTGTAAAACACATTTCTCACCCTCCTCCCTTGCTTTCTTTCTTGCTTTCTTCCTTTCTGGTTTTTTGAGACAGTCTTGCTTTGTAGTTCAGGCTGGTCTTGAACTCTGTGTAGCCCAGGCTGAACTCTAACTCATAGCAATCCTCCTTCGTCAGTCTCCCAACTGCTACAATTACAGGAATACGCCACCATATCAAGCTTCTTTTCCTATCTTTAATCAATATAAAACCTCACCACCTTTAAAATAAAAAGTTTTAAGAATCATAAAGCTCTATGATCTTGGACAAGTTCTTACCCTTCTTTGGCTTCTATTTCTTTATTCATAATTATAAGCATAATAATTTTGACCCAATGGGATGATGTGAAGATTAAATAAAACAACATGTATAAAATATTTAGAATAATACCTGCCACACTGTAAGCAATAAATGATTGGTAACTATCAAAATATCTAAGGCAGTGATAGATCTGAGAAAATGGACAAGATTGAGAAATCTTGAAAATGAGTAATATTGAAAACATTGGCAATTAATGTTTGGAGATAAAGGAGAAGTTGAAAACAGCTTTCAGACATTTGACATATGCAACTTTTGGACTGCAAAGTCATTCATCAAAATAGGGAACAAAAGAGAAATGTAGAGGGGAAGAGGGTGAGTTTAATTTGTATATGATAAGTTTGAAACATCTTGGTATATTTTAAGAAAGTTATGCCATGAGTAGTTGAATATAAAGATCAGGGTTCAAGAATGAGGCCTGAGGTGAATATACAGTCTGATCAATAAGACTTTTCAGAGAAATTGTGTGGAGTAGGAAGACAAACAAGACTGGCAAAATTCCAGAAAACTATCCAGAGGCAGAACAGGAGACAAATTAGAAGTCTAAAAGAAGGAACCTCCAAAGAAGTAAGAGGAAACTAAACGTTAAACCAAAAAGGCAAAGACATTCTTTTTTTTTTTTTTTCCTCAACACCAGGAGTTGAACTCACAGCATCACGCCTATCAAACAGGAACTTAAGCCACTGAACCAAACTTCCAGCCCTAGTTTTTTGAGGCAGAGTCGCACCATGTAGCTCAGGCCGGCCTTGCGCTTGCCTTGTAGCCCAAGCTGGCCTCAAACTCACAACACTCCTCCTACCCCAGCTTCCCGAGTGCTGGGATTAAAGGCTCGAGCCACCACGCTGGCTACAAGTTCTTAAAAGAATATTGTTAACAGTGAAAAAGTCAAAGAGAAATCGTACAAAGTAAGGACCAAGTCATGCCTATTGGACTATGTAACACCTAGACATAAGGCGTGATTTCCAGGGAAAGAGTGGTTTCATAGAATGACAGAGAGATGATTCCTGCTATAGTGGGGTGAAGAATAAGTGACAGGTGAAGAAGTGAAGTGAATACTGTGAGCTTTCTGATGAAGGACAGAAAGGGGGGACTATACACGTAGAAGGTAAATGGTTTTGTCTCCTCATTCCTCACAGGCTGTTCACCATCCTTTCTCCCTTCATCCCTTAACCTTAATTAACCTTGGGTTCGTAAGTAGAACTTAAGCAGTCTATTTATTTAGGAAGGAGAAAATATTACAACTTTAATTTCACTAACTTGAAATCTTGAATTCTTACCAATTGTCATTTTAGGCAAAAACTACAGAAGATTAACAGTACCTGTGACTGTCAAAAATATTTTTTCATATCATTTTACAGTTGTCGCAGATGCTCAAAATATCATTTATACTCATCACTTTTATGAAATTATAGTAGCTATTTAAAACTCACTGCTAGGTCTTAAAAATAAATTGTTTAAAATGTTTTGCTATCTCTATTTGAATGTAATTATGTATTTGTAATATATGTATTTTATGATTTTAGAAACATTGTTCTGAGGAATCTATAGACATTCCCAGATGTCAGATTTCCAGACATCTTTGGAATGCAAAGATAAGACTTCCTGTTCACTCATTACATAAGCTATGTATCTCTCCCATTATCTCAATTTTATTTTATTTTTTGCTGCTCCCCTTACTTCTTTGTATAAGTCATAATTGTCCCATATGTTCTTTCAGGAAAAATAGCCAGCCTTTTTACTTTTCACCTGTTCAAAGATATGCCACCTGTTTTGGGACATAAGATTGATTCAAATATTTATTCATGTATTTGTTCACCATCAACAAATATTGAGCATAAGATACTGTGTTACAGAATTATATATGCACCACTGCTACCACCTAGTAATTTTATGATTTAGGGGGATAGCCAAAAGAAAAGAAAGGCTTGTACATAAGCTATAAGATGGCATGAAAGATGCATTACTTATGATATATGAGGTAGCAGAGGAAGCTTCATTTGGTGACATTATAAATGATGAGAATACCACTAAAAGACTGTGTTTGCCAAGACTGATTAAGTAATAATGTTCAGAAATCTATTCTTTTTTAGTCTGGATCAAACAGTTTGTCATGGCAATAAGTAATTGTGTATTTAAGAAAAACCAAAACCAAAACCAAAACAAAAAATCCATTCTTATATTTCCTGAAAATCTTTTGAAACACCAAACATAATGGAGTAAATTAGATTTTTCCCACGAAACAATGTTCATAATCACTGCAGATAAAAATACTTGATAAACATTCATTTAAAAAGAAATTTTATATAAATTATCAATTTTTTCATAACTGAGTGCCTGACACCTACTGGCCAAATTGTGTAACAGCCAAAATTATTAATCCCATTTCTTTAGCAAAGGAATTTCATGTGAGATCTGAATTTAAAGGTTAAAGATAATGAAAAAATTTAAATATTTAATGCAGTTTCTTTCAGAGTGGGTAAACAGACATGGACACAAGTAGTGCTTCAGTCAAGGTCACATAGGTAGGTCGGTCAGCAGGCAGCCTGGAGAGGTTTCTACTCTATGTTCTCAGGCAAGGTGAGGATTCAGGTTGTTTGTTAACCTTTCTTTTTTCTTATTTGACTCAACTATTCAGAAATCTTATTACTGGTGATATCACAGATACATTTTATATTTCAAATGTCTTTCATTTATATTAAAGTTTGGTTTATTCAACTAAAATTTCCATAAAGCAAAATTCATCAATTTATGAGTTTTGATAAATGTCCATAATCACACATAACCACCAACACTATCAAGATCCAGAATATTTCCCTCACCCCGCAAAGTTCTCACACTTCCTTTTGTACTCAGTGAGGCCTTTCACTCCCAGGTCCTGTCAACTGGGGATCTATTGGTGTCCCTATAGTGCTGCGTTTTCTACAAAGTTATACTGCTGGAATCAAACAGCATATAGCCTGTGTGTCTGTCTTCTTTCACTCAGCTTAACACTTCTGAGATTCAGCCATGTTGTTGCAAGTGTCAGCAATTTGTTCCTTTTATCCTGTATAGCATCCTACTGTATAAACTACAGGATGTTTCCTTTAACCAATTGGGAATTCGAGCTGTTTTAATCCCTCTCTCTCTCTCTCTCTCTCTCCCTCCCTCTCTCTCTCTTTCTCCCCCCCATATATACATGTAAACATTCATACACACTTTTCAATGAACACATAATAATTGTATACATTTAGATAATAGAGTGTGGCACTTCAGTACATATAAGCAATGTGTAATGATCAGGTCAGATTAATTGGTATATCTCTCTTCTCAGAGGTTTATTATTTCTTTCTGTTGGGAACATTCAAGGTCCTTTCTAGTAGCTATTTTTAAATATTCAATTAATTGTTATCAACCACAGTTATTTTACTGTGCCATATCCAGTTGCACCCTATATCAGTTAATCATCCTTTCACAACCTCTACTCCTCTATACCTTTCTCAGCCTCTGGTAACCAATATTCTACTCTTTATTATGGAATCAACTTTTAAGTTCCACATATAAATAATATACCTGACTTTCTGTACCTGACTTATTTTACTGAATATAATATCCTCCAATTCTATCCATGTTGCTGCAAGGAATAAGATTTCATTCTTTTTAGTGGTTCAATAATAGTCATATATATATCTATATATAACATTTTATTTATTCATTCATCTATTGGTCAATTTTTAGGTTAATTCTGATTCTTGGCTATTCTTAGCAGAATAGTGCTGCAGTAGACATGCAAATGTAGATGTTGCTTCAATTTACCGATTTCATTTCCTTTACATGTACACCCAGTAGTGAAAAAGCTCTAACATATAGTAGTTCTATTTTTAGAATTTTGAAGAAAACTGTTCTGTTTTCCATGATGGCTGTGTTAATTTACATGCTCACCAACAGTATGTAAGAGCTCTACTTCCTCCATATCCTCACCAACATTTCTTAGTTTTTATCTTTTTAATACTGGCCTTTCTAATTGAGGTGGAAATCTGCTGTAATCATAATGGCAATTCCCTTATATGTGATCTGAAGGCTCTCTTTCAATGCTTTTAACATTCCACTTTGTCTTTGACTTTTGAGTGTTTGATTACAATGTGTCTTACAGACAGTCCCATTGGGTTGAGTCTGAGGTTCTTTGGGCTTCATTAATCTTGTTGTTTATATCTCTCCAAAGACTTGGGAAGTTTTGAGCTACTACTTTGTGATATATGCTTTCTGTGCCTTTCTTGTTCTCTTCTCCCTACAAAACATGGTAATGCAAATATTTGTATCCTTAAAGGTATTCATGGGTGTCATGGTCATTCTTCATTATTTTTCAGTTTTTCCCCCTACTCCGATGTGGTTCATGCAAAAGATCTGTATTCAACATCAGAAATTCCTTCCTCTGGTTGAGTTAGGCCATTGTTGATCGAAATTATATTTCCTCATTCATTGAATTCTTCAACTACAATATTTCTGTTGTTTCTAAAAAATATCTTTGTTGAATTTATTATTCAGATTAATGTTTTTCTATATACCTCTACTGAAAAAATGTTCATAACCAAAAGCACTTGTAATAGGTTTTTAACTTTTTTTCTTTTTTTTTAGGCAGGGTCTTACTGTGTATCCCAGGCTGGTTTTGAACTCCCAGTGATCCTTCTGCCTCAGCATCCCAAATGCTGGAATTATAGGTGTGTGCCACCACGCCCGGTTTACCTTTGCTCTTTCAAGGCTACTTTTACTTGGCTCACCGGTGGGGCGTGTAAACTGTTAAAAACGTTAGTTAATTAGGTTGCACTGACATCTGCTGGTAAAATAGTAAATTCCATAAAAATTGTGTTATTGTGTTATATGTTTAAATGGAATAAATAGTCTTTAAAACTTGTAGTTGCATTCTCGATTTACCAAATTAATGACTATGAATGATAATTTCTGATTCATAGTCCAATTTGATTCCAGTGGCAGCTCTCTTTGTTGGGCAGTAGAATCCTATAAACAGAAACTTCATAAAGAACTAAAATGCCTTTTAAATTGTAACCTCCTCCAATCCATTACATCTTCAAGGCCTTCAAAACTACAATACTTGTAGTAATATGTAGTTAGAATTTACTTTGAGAAAATTTTTCTGAGGAGGTAAGTTTAGGCTGCAGCAGAGGCAGCAGATTTTGACAGAGTTACTTTTAAGGGCAGTATTTTTTTCTTGACAGGAAATATAACATGGCTTCTTTCAAAGTTAGAAATTCAACACTCTAACTTGGGGTCATAGAATTTTACAATTGAAAAGAAATTTATTAATCATTTAGTTTGCCCTCCATTTTGTAGCTGTGGAAACTGAGATGTAGATAAATTTAAATAACTTCCATTACCAGCTCATTCTAGAAAAAGTTTTGTGATTCTCCCATTCCAGAACTTTCTATATAAATTATCTTCACTATCTGTGTTTTACTTCTGTTTATTGTAGAAACTAAAAATACATACACATAAGTATGCTTAAGAATTTATACTTATCTTATTTCAACACAAGTATCCAACTTTTTCTAGCTAGAGACAAGCTAGCAAAATACACAGTGTATTATATAATACTGCACTGATTCTTCAGAAATATATATTTTCCCAGAAAATCAAGCTCCATTGTTAATTTCTTCAGTTGTGAAAACATAAAAAGGTACGTGGGTCAGAGAAAAAGAGAAATAAATCTTAACTGGGGTAATTTCTGACTTTTGACCAGAATTTCGGGTCATGGAATCATGTACCAGATTTTATAAGCACATTTATATAAGCACATTTTATAAGCATGTTTATATAAGCACATTTCCCTCTTAATTTTGTTCCAGTGGGCATTGTTATACAGATCAAACTCTAGAAATACAACTTGCTTTGTAAGAAAGCATGCCATGTAGATATATTAATAATCAAATATTCTGTAATGTAATGCCAAGCATTTTTTTTTCAACCTTTGCACTGCAAACATTTTCTGGCCAAGTTCTGTCCTGTGTGCTGTATGTTTAGCAGCGTCCCTGGGCTCTGCTCATTAGGTGCCAGTAGCATGCACCGTGTTGTAACAAAAATGCTTCCAAACATTGCCAGATGTTCTGGAGTGTGGTGAAGGGTCAGCTCAGTTAAGAATTACTGCTATAAAGTAAGGGTGCTTTCTTCAATTTTTTGTTTTTAAGAATAGTTAAAAATATTTCAGTGGTTTCCTTTTCATCCACATTTTAAATACATAATTTAACTACCTTTTCTGTACTGCAGCAACAGTGTTTTCCTTTTTTTCCAAAATCTGCAATATTTATTCTCACTTCTCAAGTTCCCATGTTAATTTTGACACAGTCATGCTGCACAACCAAGTTTTTATTTGGCTATGCTGCTTTCTTTATCTGTGATTGTTTTTTTAAAAATTGTTTTGTTTTCATGATACCATGATTTGTTTTGTTTGCACTACAACCTTAGAAAGCAAAATGAATCTGTGAAGAATTAGGGCAGGTATTTTCATTGTCATTCTGTATATAAGGAAAATAAATGCAGCCAGGACTCAGCGCCTGTTCCTGGTGTAACAAATGTTCTTTCTTTTTGTCCCTAGTAGGGATATTTTTATAAATATTTGGGTTTTATATTTAGAGGGTCTTCATGAAAGGAGAAAGGGAGGAAGGGAGTTAAGGGACAAAGGATAGAGGAGGGAAAGAAAGGGGAGAGATTTCCAAAATTGGGAAACCTCTTGAGATGGTAAACAAAAACTGGTACAGGATAGATAGTGATTGTTTGTTTGTTTGTTTGTTTGCTTGCTTGCTTGCTTGAGACAGGATCTTGCTAGGTATTCCAGGCTGGCTTTGAATTCATTATGTAGTACAGGCTGACCTTCAACTAGTCCTGCCTCAGCCTCCCAAGTGCTGGGGTTACAGGCATGTGCCACCACACCTGGCTAGACCACGATCTTATCACTTAAGTCACTGTAGCATTCTTTGAGATTCAAGCCCTTTCAATTCCTCAACCATTCTCAGCAGTACCTTCATCCCCTCTCTCTCTCCCTTAAGTCTTCCCAAGGGGAACAAATCTGAGAATTTTTGGTTGCTTCCAAATGCTTTATTGCTAGGAACAAGAAAAGGTCAGCAATTCATTGTTTATACTCTAAATCTGGGAGCAGCATTTCTAGAAGCACTTCAGAAGCTTCCTGAAGCTTGTATTGCCCTTGAATCTTTCCTTTAACAGTTGCTTGTCTGCCTTTCTAGCCTTCTCAACACAGTTCTATGAATGAGAAATCTTTCAAATCTTTCAGCAAATATTTTGCACATGGAATAGACAAAGGAAAAATTTAAATATGTGATGGTGGGACAACTGATGGGAAGCAGGTGTTCTCAGATGTAATATTGTGTTGCCATGACAACATTTCTAGAGGCATTTATGTACCAAAAACCCTAAAAGCATACATATTACTTTATTGGATTTGATTTTAAAGAAATCATTAGATATGCTAAAAAGTGTGAATTCAAGGCAAGAATGCTTATCCAAATGTTGCTAGAATAGTAAGAAATTAAGAAATTATCAAATAAAAGTGATATGATTACATAAATCATGGCTTATTCATATGCTGAAATACAAAATAAATCATGGTACTATCATGCAAATCAATATATGCCTAGAAAAGTCTGTAGGAATTAATTGGGAGGTGGGCTATTAATTTCTTCTTAAATATGCTAAATTGCTGGAATGAATTGTACTGCCATAATGATAATACAGGTAAGGGAAAGAATGCAAACAAGAAATCATGGCTCATTGCCTACTGTTGTGCAGAAACAGTTTCGTGCATATCTCACCTGGATGCCAGGCTTTTCTGTGTGGGTGATGAGCTGTGGGGTTAACACACTTTACGATCAATACATGATCACCCCAAAGCTTTCAAAGCATTGTGCTACATTTCATGCCATTTGCAATCATTAATCCTGGTATATCAACTTCAGTAATTTAAGAAATACCTAGCGGATTATTAAAGCACCATTCTGGGTGTACCTGGATATGTCACACAGGTATGGTTTTTGGGTACTATATGTGGTCCTCCTCTCTAGCACTATTCTCTTGTTCTGCTTCCCAGCTGCCAACACAAGCTATCTCCTTTATTTTTTTTAAAGGAAAAAAAAGGAAAAGAAAAGAAAAAAAATCAAGGTAGACACCATTCTCATTTTGTAGATGAGAAAATTGAGGCTCTGATTGTTTAATGAAATGTCTAGCAAGGATTTGAGTCCAAGTATTCTAAAGGCAAAGTCTACACTTAACTCCTAAGCTACACTGCCTCTCACACGCACTTTTAAGCCTCAACAGCTCTGTTTTGGATCATGCGTGTCAATAATAAGTAGTGAAAAAAAAGTGTTCAAGGAAAGATGATTTTAACAATTAATTTATGTCATTCTGAAGGCAAATTTAAGGCAATATGGAAATGAAATCTGGAAGTATTTTCCCAGTGGGAAATTTTCTCATGGAGAATGTAGCTAATTTTTTACTTGATTCTCAGCAACATATAGTGTACACAGAAATTTGTAAAAACATTCACCACAAAAAAAAGGAGTCTACTTATTCAACATGGAACACATTAATGGTTAACATTTATTTTATTTGTCAGATAATAGAATGCCAAGAGGCAAAAAAACAAAAAACAAACAAACAAAAAAAACTACCAAGGTTGGAAAAAGCAGATAATTTACATTATCTTTTTTTAGTAAGGTTCCAAGATTTTTCTTTATATGACCACATTAACACACACACACACCCATATACTGAATGGCACGATGACCTCATAACTAGAACATCAACCATGGTTATTTTGTTATTCTCACAGCTTTGCAATTTTGAGACTGTATAGGCATAATGAAAACAGATAAGGTCAATGACTTCAGTGAGAAGGAAGAGGAAGATGAAAAGAAAAAGAAAAAGTGATAGAGGTTTAATAAGGTATTTCTTGCCACAGTAGTGAAAAAGGACTAAACACAGGCATTGGGTGGGACACAGATACTAATTCATTCAACAGAGAGTGGGTAATCTTAACAATGAACTGATGAGGACCCCTAAGAAATTTCTCTGCTATAATTCAGTTGCATTTCCCTGTATCTATGTAACTGAAATTTCATCATGATGCATAGTGCCTTAGATCTTTTTTGGAAAAAAACAAAACAAAACAGAAAAAAGTTCTGAAGGCAAGCATGTGTAGTACACACAGCTGTTAGTATATTCATGAGATAAACTATGCTTTAAGAATAAAGACACTTTGATGTGAAGGATTTTAACTTCTGCTACTTTCTACTTAATCATTCTTACAGAAGTTAATTAATATATGCTTCTTAAACACATACTTTATGTAAGATATAAAAATAAACATACATTCTCAAGGTCAGATTCAGTGACAACACACAGTTACACATTTACTTCTTGCTGCATATAAGTTGTACATAAAAACCAAAGGTTGCATATTTTTGGTGATCCATGCAGTATGCTCACAAAACTCAAGCAAACAACTAGATTTCCCTTATAGCCTAAAACTTACCCTCCCAGTTACAATAGACTTATCTACAAAAATAAACGTACCGACGGTTGCACCTAAATCATGCTGGGCAGTAAACATGGTTGGAAGGGCCACAAGGAAGTCACTGGGAGCTAAACATGGATCTTCCTTGTTTTCACATGGTATGGAGATTATTCTCCCCTCACATGGCTTTTCCCTACATTGCAAGCTTTTGCTAAAGAGGCATTTCAGGCTTGAAATTAAAACAATCCCTTTTAGTGAAAAAGCTAAGAAACGCCTCTCTGGAGTTTCTGATCCTGGAAACAGCTTGTTCTAGGTCCTTAAGGCAAATGCCAGTAATCAAATAAACTGTTGAACAGTCTCAGGTTGTAAACAATAAAATTGCTGACCAAGCAGTTAACATTGGATGAAAACACTTTGCAAGAAGGCCTGTGTGGATAAAACCAGCTTCTTTGTTCTTGAGGTTAATGTGACTTTTATATCCTAGAAGTGCTGCATATTTTTTCTATTACAGACACTTCTGGCCTAGATAAAAGTTCATGATGTTGCTTAAGAACAAAAATACATAGCATGGAGAAGCGATTCAAATACCAAGCAGTTTTCAGGTTTGTTTTTGTTTTACTTTCACATTTTACTTTTGTGGTTGGCATATGGAAAACCAAACTGGGAAATCATAATGTTGGAGTATTTTAATGGCATGCCATCATAGATTTTAACAAGCTTATTTATACAGTAAGATCTCTGCAGAAAGTGCTCGGCTCGATGCCACATTCCAGAATAGC
The DNA here is from genome assembly GCA_004363535.1 of Dasyprocta punctata. Lineage (NCBI taxonomy): Eukaryota > Metazoa > Chordata > Mammalia > Rodentia > Dasyproctidae > Dasyprocta > Dasyprocta punctata. The sequence continues at coordinate 11,566 of RJWM01007844.1, read as the reverse complement.
CACTGTTGGTTTCCTTTTCTGAATTGACCATGTTTACAGGTTTCACAAAGATCCCTGATGTCTTCCCAATGTGCTTGGCAATGATAAAATTCATGGCGATATCGTCACAGTTTTGAGTTTCATCTATTAATGCATGAATGGCTGAAGGTTGTCTCTGAAAGAGTTCGAGATATTTGCTGTTGAAGAATGAGGCTCCAATCAGCACCATGGAGTACTGGTCACCATTTCCAAACCCTGGTGTTTGCAGTTCAAAACCTCCGTAACTATAGATTCCTGATGAAGTAGAGACATGCTTTCTAGGAACGAATCCCACAATTTGATCAGGAAATTGCTGAAGACAGGGAAAAAGAGAATCTAAGTGTGGCATTTCTTTAAGCAGACAGTAAAAAAAGGACATTTGTTACAGAAAGAATAAAACTGTTTTGTCAACTTTTCCTTATTACCCATTTCTACATCTTAATTTCATTTAATGCCAGACAACTTCATAAATCTGTGACTTAAGTTTACAGGTCAAAGTCCATCACAATCCAAATCTTTGAAAGAAAAAAAGCTCTAACCTCACACATATTCTTCTAATTTTAACATCATCTGACCATAACACATTCCAGCCACTGAAGAGTCTAGTCCTTCAGAGTTTGCTGCAAAAGTAGTTGTTTGAATGGATATTATTTGCTGTAGAAGATGTAATGTGATCATTCTGAAAAATTATTCCAGTCACTTAAGAGTATGTAAAATTATAGTCCTCTATATATAATTTTACTGTTTTTCCATATTGACTTTAATGTTTCTGAAAGTCACTGTTGATTTTAAATATTATAAATACTTTCATATTTTTATCCTTTTTAGCTTGGGTATTCCCTTTTTAAAAACATAAACAATATATATATGTAAAATGTAAATTGTACACAAATGGTTCAAACAATTTGGTTTGCAAACAGAAGTGTTTGGCAAAATTTTATTTTTGTTTGCAAACTCTGCATCAGGTGACAAACATAACCACAGCTACCTTTTCCACACAAACTGAAATGTGGCAATCTTTTCCAAAATTGAAGAACAAATTAAGTTTGTGAACCAAGATATCACTGGATATGCATATAAATATGAATGAGAGATTCAAGATCTTTGAAGCAACGATAGTAGCAAAAAATTTAATGACATTAACGTTAGAGTGACTAAAGTAAAAGTCAGCAAACAAAAATATTGAAGCATGGGAAAGAGGTAAAAACTTACAGGACTGAAGGCTCAGTTCATTCTTGTAAATACTTCAAGTTTCATTCATGTATTGAACAGACTCATAAACTACTGGCATACACATTCAGCCAATTAGGGTGAGTTAAATCTCATTTCAAAGAACTCACAGTCCAGGGAAGGTACAGCACAAACACATGAACAAAGACAATGCAAGAGAAAGCTGTAAATGTAGCTGGGTAATCTGATGGAGGTACAGAGTACAGAGTGACAACTGTGTTGCTGGAAGAAAGTGGGAGGTCAAGGAAGTATCATTCACACAATCTGGAGAATGAAAGACATTTCACGGAGTGGAGAAAAAGGGAAGCAATGAAAATGGAAGTAATGGGCACTTGAGAAAGTGCAGATGAACACCCACTCATCTTGCTGGCCTGTGTCCCTCAAATCATTACATACGCAGGGCATTGCTTAGGTTCTCGTGAGGAGCCAGATTTTCTTGGGCAATAGATTCAAACTGCTCTTGATAATTTTATGAATAAAACCTAACACCATATTTATACCTCTTTAATTATGGTTTACTAAGATTGTTCTAATTTGCCATAGTCCTCATATTCTGCCTTCACCATCTTTACTTTTTGAGTAAACCAATTTTTTTAACTTTTCATAGAAACCTCACAGCTGAAGTATATTATATTAGAACTTTCTGCCTGAGAAGCTTTAATTTACAGGACTGGAAAAACTGCTGTAACCATTTACCATAAATACCTAATGTTGTTATATCCCAAGTTGTTAACGAAGGAGTTATTACAGTGTAAATTAGATTGTTTATTGGATAGTACTGTGTATAATCATTTTATAGGGCTTCAGACTATTTGTATGCAATTCTGGATTCAGGTGATTGTGTTGCAATTTATGAAAGTCAGGTATATCCAATAGGAAAATCAGTGAGCAATAAAGTCCTGTTTATTCAAGCTAAGATTCAGGGAAAAACAAACAGAAACCTGCCCCATGACAGGTATATGCAGAATTATTACTGCAGAATTTGAAAACAACAGTCTTAGCACCAGGATTAAATTTTGTTGAGGCAATAGATGCTTTATTTTACAAACAGTTATATAAAGTAGCAATATTAAAATATGTGTCTCACCTGAGACACCTATCTGTGGTCTGTGGAAAAAAATTATCTTGCATTCTAATTTCTGGTTTATCAGATTATTTCTTTATTGTTTTCTAGAAGATAATTCCAGTTTTTCTTCCCAATTGTTATGGTTTCTGACTGCATGTCCCTGAAGCCTCATGCACTCATGGGGGTGGGTGGGCTTTTGGGAGGCAGCTGAATCTAGAGTTTATGATTTGGTTCATTGCCTAGTGCTGGGATTGGCAGTGTGAGTGCTACACCTGCCCTAGGGGAGGTAGCCTGCATACAATACAAGGGAGGGAAAGAAGCTTGCTCCCTCCTTTTGTTCTTGCTGTTTTTGGGTATCTTTCTCTGCCATGAACTGTTGCCGCTCTGCTACACCACCCTGACTTGGAGCCAGCTGATTATGGACTGAAACCTCTACAGACTGTGAGCTAAACAAATCTTTTCTTCCTAAACCTTAAGTGTTGGGTATTTTGTCTCAGCAATGAGAGGAAAGTAACCAACACACCAATATACTAAAATATTAATTAAATATAGATTAAAATATTATAACTTTTAAGGCTGGTTTATCTAAGCTCAAGAAATCTTGATTAGTCTATAACAATTTCAACTATCTTTTAGATAAAGGACTAAATACAATGTTTTGAATAACTCCTAGGTTAAACCACGTTGACCTGAATAAGCACTATATAGAACTTCAGACAAGTGGTTTCATAAAGGATATAGCAACATTACCTGCCAAACTGAGAAAGCAAAAACAAGGTCTTGGGCACTAATGAGTGTGTCATCATCTACCATTAACACCGCTGAAAAGAAATGAAAAAAAAAATTATATTGAACAGTTTGTAAAGGAAAACAAAAGTAGTTAAAGTATAGTTGTGTTTATAGAGATTGCAAATAAAGTTCCTGACCCAATTAGTAAATAAGAAATGTATTAGAAAGATTTGTCTAGTAGAAAAAATCTTTTTGAATTTTAATTGGTGTTATAACAGCCCAAGGGGGACATAATCATGTAATTATCATCCATCACTCTAGAAACAAATGAATCTAAAAATAAAGCCATTTCTTTTAAGCAAATTACAACTTCAAGAAACTTACAAATGGAAAGAATGACAAAGAACATATTAACGTGATGATGCCTTAGTATTTTCTATAATGCAACAATATATGAGTATTTTTTCTTTTTGCAATATCAGCATCTTTGTTATTATAAGATGTATGTTATTTCCTCTTCAGTAAACTGTATTATAAGATCTTAGAAACTGCTCCTTTAAGCTTTTCAAAGTATGTTCTTCTTAATTCCCCTATTTTCCTCCAGCATGACAACAACTAGAAAGTCAAAAATCCACACACCCATTCTAGTTCTAATGAACCACAGCCCTTATAGTCTCAGAACCCAGGTTCAACTCACCACTGGTTTCAACTTCAGGGAAGACCTGGAGACGATTTCTCATTCTGTTTGCTATTTGTTGTTTGAAGATCACAGGGACAGGGTGAGGCCCTAGAGAATTCCATAACTCATCTGGTCCCTTCTCCCCAACATTGTTCCATACCACAATCACTTTGTGCAGATATGGTATTGCCTGATAATGATTTAAAAGTCTCAATAAGAGATCTGTTCTATTGTATGTCTGCATGATAAGAGTAAAAGAATCCAGAGAAGACTTGCCCTGGGATTTTATTTCCCTACGCAAAGCAAGCATCTTGTCTTCTTTGATATTGGGAAGTAAATTGGTCAAGGCCCCAGCTACCAGCAGCAACACAAGGATGACCACCAAAGAGAAACGAAGCACCCGGATCCCCATTACTCTCCCAGGAAGTTTGCAGATGTGACAACACCTGGAACAGAAATGAGTACAAAATACAGAATATTAACATTCTTGCCAATCACTGCATTTTTACATTTTTTCAATGGAGACAAATCAATCTTAATTCGGGTGATTCAAATTTACTTCCCCCTTATTCACCAAAAGATGATCTGGTCTAAGAGATTAAAAAGTATAGCCTAATATTCTTTCCTTTTTGGCCCTACTTGTGCAGTTAAAGATAAAAGATCTTATATACACCAAATAAGAAGAATTAAGCATTCAAAAGTTTGACCTTATTTCATTACTGATAATCTAGACCTGAAATTATGTCAAAAATGGGACTATATTTCCCATAGTAATACAATAATTTTAAATTTCTATTTTGGTAGCAGACTTTTTTCCCCACGTAATATCATACACAGATAACAATGGTAACAGCAGCAGTAAATAATTCTGGTAGATTTATGGCTTAGGCTTTGCACTGTGTGTTTCACAGACCATATTATGCATTTACTCATTTACAAAATTAAGCAGATATGGAGCACTTGTGGCAGGCACTGTTCTCAGTTTTATACATAGAACAATAAATAAGCAATAAATAAATAAGATAAAATGTCTGCTGCTAGCATCAGAGATAGGGAGAGACAAATAAACAAATTCAAATTATTATTTAGGATAGCGGTCATAAAGAGAATATGATTCTGAGGAAAATAAATCAGAATGATGTGAGAAGCAAGGGCCAGCCTCTGAAGGGCCTTGATAACCTCAACAAGGATATAGATTTTATTCTACATGAGATGGAAGCCATTCAGGGGTTGATTAGGAGAATATTGAGACTTAATTTATCTTTTATGATTATTATTATTATTCTCGTTTAATAGTTCAGTTGCATATAGAGATTAAGTGATTTTATCAAGGTTACTAATCAATATAAGTAATGGAGCTAGAATTTTTATCAAGAAAATCCGGCCCGGGAGCCTAGGTTACTCACTGTTGCTGCCTGGGGTGTGCTACCTGGATTCAAACCCAGGTTGGAACTGAGGTCAGGCTCTTGAGCTTCTGAAGCACCCTATTTGCAGTACAAATCACAAGGGAACACACCCAGCTATTCATTCTTTTACTTTCTCCCTAATACCCCAAAATCTTCCACAGATGCCCATAAAACAGCAATGAACAAATAACTGATAAGCATGGCTTTGATATTCATAGGTCAAACATTTTTTTTCTAATCAAAATTTTTCAATTTTATATGGGGAAAGGTCAAATCTTTCAGTTTTACAGAGACCTAGAACTGATTATTGGCTTCCACACAATTGCATTTCTATGCTTACCAACTCCTACTATAGCATTGTTGTCCTTCAGTTATTTGTTTTTAATTCTTTTGTTATTTCTGCTTCTGACTCCAGGTTACTTACTCCTCCGTAAGACTCCATAACCCCTGCATACATGGCCTTAATTTTTATTTTGGCAAGTGCCTCATCTTACCCATTTTAGCTACATATGGATTCAGCCTGACGTGACTGCAGCCATCTTGAGTCGTAACTGCCATGGTTTCACTAGGGTAAGATTAGTAGTTTTTTCCTGCAGTTTCCCAGTGTATTATAAATAGACAAAACATCACTGTGGGATGTGGAGCCACACAACCAGGCACATGCAGGCAAAAGAGCTCCTTCACAGTGGCAGGGAATGGTCATTGTCCCAGCAGCTCTTAGTTTTCAACAGTCCAGGTTTGAAAAGCAATGTTACCTTGACAGTGAGCTTTCTGGAGAGTTTGAAAGCTATTATCTCCTGGACTTTTTCTGCAGTTTCTTTATTTAAAAAAGCAATTTTGTGTTTCCTGGCCTGTCATGGCTTCTCTCTAAGACATGAATAAAGCAAATTATTTCTGAAGTAATCTCAGCTTTACTATGTTATTTTTCAAGGACAGCAATTTAAGGCTTTAGAGTACATTTTCGTTTTATGTACTCTTTCACTAAGACAACACATACTGTTAATATAGTCAACCAAAGACAAACCATATGAATTAATCATCTTGATTCAAAGACCTGAAAATCCTTTCAATAATGAATCAAGATCATCTCATAAACATATTTTCAGTTCTGAATAGAAATGGCCAGTTATAAACAAAGAGCATTTTGACAACCACATTAAAGTATACTAGAGCAAAATCATTGGATTCAGGTGAGTAGAAACAGAATATTGTAAAACTTATTGAAAGGGTTTCAGTCTCTAAAGTGGACAATAACTTACTATGTGTCAGCTTAGTCTAGAAAAGTCATGAAGATTAATTACTATAGCTTACTGTAAATGTACAATGTCAAAGGCACTCATGAGTGACTGCTTCAATTTTATCTATACTTTGAGGTAGTGTATTCTCTGTACCCATTACAGAAACATTTTCATTCAGAGTTTCTAACTCCCTATTGTACCTCTATCAGAAAGGTTTCCAGAAATATGAATAATTTATGTCTTTAGAACCATATTGTGAATATTTCACTTGGTATTTATTAAACACGATAGTCCAATAAAATTATGCAAACTTTTTGGCTTGCATGGAAAAGTGAGAGCAAGGACATCAGAGACTGCTGTGCAAGTGACACATTGTACTTCAAGAGAGCGGTCTAGAACTCTATTGTAGTTCCATTAGAAACAACTTCAGTACAGCTGGGAGAGTAATAATGACTACAGATGTATGGATTTCACAGTTTACAGCTTTTATCTTTTCTAGAGAATGAATCTATTCTCTAATTCATAGCTTTGGACTTTGAATGGAAGATACAGAATACATCTGGATGACAAGTCTTACTTGTAAAGAACCAAGAAGAAATTTAGGCATCTCCCAGTTCTCTTGCTCTCAATTTCTAAATTTTCTTTTGAATAATTTGAAAATTATATACATATATCTGTCTCATTTCAAAGAGGAGCTGATAGCTTTTAGTCTGTTCTCTTTCTGCCCATCTTTTAGCCCCATAACTATGGAAGATGAAATGTAAACACTGTAAATATTAGCAAAACAAAATAAGAATCTTTTTTTATTACAGTGGTACCTTGGTTCACAAACTTAATTTGTTCCATGATTCTGGAAAAGATGGCCACAATTGTGTTTGTGTGGGAAAGACGGCCCTGGTTGTGTTTGTCACCTGATACAGAGTTCATAAACAAAAAATTTTGCCAATCCCTTCTGTTTATGAACAAAATTGTTCACAAACAAATGCATTCATGAACGAAGGTACCACTGAACTTAATCAGATTTCTTAATGGTATATATTTTTGTACCTATGTTAACTTACTAGTTCTTCATAGATAGAGAGTATATTCTTTCAGTTATTTAGTTATGCATTATTATTTCAGCTTCTTCCACATCAAAGGCTTTGAACTAGGGACAACTGTGTTCTCTAGGAAGCACAGCAGAGTATGGAGATATTTTGACTACTAGAACTCAAAGGGAGACACTATTACTATCTAGTAGGTAGATGTCCAGGATACTGTTAGACACCTACAGTGGTTGGGACAGCCAACCAAAGCAAATAGTTATTTGGCCTGACATCAGTAATGGCAAGGTTGAGAAATACTGCTTTACATATTAGTAGCCTAAGACACATTTGAACCTGATGGGCAGGTAGCCTCTGAAAACCCAACTGCCACTTGTTATACTTGAATAGTAAGGGATAAAGCCATGTCTCTAAAACTGCCTCAGTATTTACGCATCTCACTATATAAACACATAAACTCAGAGAAATCAAAGAGACCTCAGAGCATTCCTAAGCCAACTTCCTTGTTACCCAGAAGAACTTGGGGTCCAAGGATAAGGAGCTGCCTAAGGTGATCTAGCTGCATTAGGCTAATCAGCAGCAGAGCCAGGGCGAGAATTTCCCGATAGCTCAGTCCATGACTCTTTCCACACCTTGCAGTAAACTCTGCAAGGATGTGTCAAAAAAGAAATATACAACATTGTCACTATGGTACCTGCAAAATAATACAAAAATTAATACTTGGTATTTTGGAATTTTTTACAGCCTTAATAAGATTTCACCTAATAGAAAATTCACCTGTAGAGTTTAGTGGTTTTTAATATACTCAGAGTTTTGGAAGCATCATCACAATTTTAAAACATTTTCAACAACCCCAAAAGAAATTCAGACCCATTAATAGTCACTTCTTTTCTATTATCACTAACCACCAACCTCTACTCCAGTCTCTGAAAGTCATGAATTTACTTTCTGTCTCAATAGTTTTGCCTGTTCAGCACATTTCCTAGGAATAGAATCATAGAATATATGGCCATCATATCTGGGTTTTACATTAGCAAAAGATTTTCAAGGTTTTTCAAGGTTCATATATACTGTAGTACAGATAGGTATCTCATTTTTTTTCCCATTTCATTATATAGATGTATCACATTTGATTTCTTCATTGGTTCCTGGACATTTGGATTGTTTCTACATTTTGACTGTTATGAAAACTACTGCTGTCAAGATTTATACACAAATGTCTATGTGAATATACATTATCATTTCTCTTTAAAAATGTCTAGGCATAGAATTGCTGGGTCCTTATGTATTTTTAACACCTGAAAATTGAAATACTTTTTGGAACAGTGTTATTTGAAATTATAAGAAATTTTCTTAAACGTGATATTATAGTTTGTATCTAGATATCCTCCCAGTCTTATGTGGTCATAGGTGGGGCTTTTCAGAGGTGATTAGATCTAGAGTACGTGACTCTGGGATCAAGGATATGATGCTTAGATTGATTCATGGTGTGATGCTAGGACTAAGGCTGCCCCACTCTGGGTGTGAGTGCTTCCTGCCCTAGGGATGGGAGGCCCAGATAGGATGTAAGGGACAGAAAGATGGTCAACAACCACTGGTTGCTTGTTGCTTGCTGCTTTGCTTCCTTCTGCCTGCTAAGAACGATCTCTCCTCTCTGATGCCTCTCTGCCATATCAGCCTGCCTTGGAGCCAGCCAACTATGAACCGAAACAACTTACAAACTGTGAGCCAAATAAACCTTTCGGAAAGGGTATTTTGTCTTATCAACAAAGAAAGTAACTAAGACATGTGGACAGTGAAAAAATAAACATTGGTCTGTGAATAACAATTATACGTTCTCTTTGGTGTGGTCTTTAAGTGACCAGGTAATCTGAATTTTTAAAGACCTGCCATTTGGTTTTATTACTACATTATCTATCAAAGTTCCCTAGAAGTTATGCTGCTGAAGAATTCTTTTCCCAAGGATAGTTTCTTCAGACTGCAAGAGAAATAATTATCCACAGAGAAGCTGTAAACAAATTTGCCAGAATACAGTAAGAATAAAAAGTAGTTGAGTCCTCTGGCTCATAAGGTAGGAAAACAACAAACAGCTTGGCTTCATACAATGGGAAGCCATTATTTTCATTTTAATACCACAGATGGTAGAAGAATGTTAACTATTCTGCCTTCTCACTGAGATCTGTGATACTGAGGAGACTGTTTCTTTTCTGTCTCATCCTCTAAGATATGGATTTGCCTAAAATGATGATTATATATAATACAGATGCTCAGGAAAAAGGCCTTCAACAGTCAAGAGATGGAATCATTCCAAGATGGAATGCAATGGTTGATTCAGAACCTGTACTTTCTATGAACACATAACATGACAGCTGAAAGAAACAGCTGTACAACTGATGAGCAGTTTCTGAACAGGCTTACTACATGCAGATGACATATTGCTCAAATGAAGGCAAAGGGGCACAAGGTTCCAAATTCAAAAAGGACTTTGCCCTTGTTGGTACCTGTATATGGCCCGCTGATCCATGTCTACATGTACTGGCATGTGCATTTACCTCCAAGCAATTCTCTATCTGACAAATTCCTTCTCATGAATCTTTCAAATATCACATACCCTGTAAAAGATTCCCTCACCCCTCTCCATTTTCAGTGCTCCTGTGAATTCTGAACACAGTGCTACTATATTATACCTTGTTTCCAGGTATTGCAACTGTGCCTCTAGCTCTTTAACAGTCTGCATATGTATTGAAAGCAGTTTCTGTCAGTCTTTATAATTCAGAACGAGGTCTAGCCCATTTTTTAAGATTACTGGTAGCTGAACAGAGTAGGGAATCTATGTTTAAATTACCCTAATCTTTACAATGGATACTTAATATTTTACTCCTACAAGTATTTTATTTCTGTATGTTTGCAGTACACAATGTTTACATTCCTTGCGAGGCGTTGGTACATGTATGTAACACATCTTAATTCCTTTTTTCATCCCTTTCCCTCCCCTCCCTAATATCTCCTTCCATCTCTTGATCTCTCTTGATCCCTTTTCCATTTACAAAAGATCTCTCTCCCTACTTCCTATATGTTTCATTTGGGTCTTTATTTATATTTTGGGTATCTCATATAAGAGAAGCCATGCGATATTTAAGTCTATGTGTTTGATTTACTTTATTTAACACTATGGTTTTTTTTTTTTGTTTGTTTGTTTTTTAGGCACCGGGGATCAAACTCATGACCTTGCACTTGCCAGGCAGGCGCTTATTCCACTGAGCTAAATCCCTGGCAACACTATGGTTTCAAGGTAAATTAATTTTCCTACAACTGACTCGAGTTTGTCTTTATGGCCTAGTTGTTTCCACTGTGCAAATACAACATTTTTAAAATTAATTCATCTGTGGTTGGGCATATGAGCTGATTTCAGGATTTAGCTATTATGAATTGTGCTGCTATAAACGAGCATGCATGTATCACTATAATATGATTTCTTTTGGGAAGATATGTACCTAGCTGGGTCAAATGGAATTTCTAGAATTAGTTTGTTTGTTTGCGTATTTGTTTGTAAATTTTTAGTCTTTTCTCTCTTCCTTCCTTTCTTTCTTTTCTTTCTTTTTTGGTACCAGGAACTAAACTCAGAGGCTCACACTTGCTAGGAAGGTGCTACAGTGCTAAGCTACATTCCTGGCTCTTTAGTACTTTAAGGCTCTCCACACTGATTTCCACAGTATTTGTACCAGTTTACATTGTCACCAACAATGTGGAGAATTTCCTTTACCCCTGCATGTATCAGTATTTGCTTTCTTGATGATGGCCATTCTTTCTGGGGTAAGATGGAATCTCGATGTTATTTTAATTTGTACTTCTCTAATTCCAGATATGTTGAACATTTCTTCATGTATTTACTGGCCCTTTGTATTTCTGTGAATTGTTTATTCATTTCACTTATCCATTTTTGATTGGGTCTCTTATTTGGAGGGGGTTCTAATTTTTTGGAAGTTTTTATATAGTCTAGATTATTAGTCCTCTGAGGATAAGTGGCAAAATGTCTTCCCCTTTCTGTATGCTGTCTTTCACTTTCATTGTTTCTTTCACTGTGCAGAAGCTTTTTAATTTGGTATCATCCCATTTGTTGATTCCTGATACTATTTCCTGTGCAACTGGGGTTCTGT
>RJWM01007843.1:0-75860 GCA_004363535.1 Dasyprocta punctata | reverse complement strand
GGGGGAGCAGGGTGGTTTATTTCCTGACATATGCCCATCTAGTCTAGGCAAGCTTATCGGAGGCCATGAGAACACACTGGCCAAAGCAAACATTTTCTGAAAATAACCTGCTTTTCATTCTGCTGATTGTAATCCTGCAGATGTGCTCAAAGCTTAACTCATTCATCCCAGGAGTCCTGAACTACTGTTCAGAGTCCCTTCCTCTTTCACCTTTACCTTGAATACTCCTTTGGCCAGTGTCTCCCCCATAAAAAATAGCTAGTATTTTACTCTAAAAAAAAAAAACCAGAAGCGGTGGTGCATGCCTGTAATCCCAGCACTCAGGAGGCTGAGGCAGGAGGATCGCTGCAAGTTAAGGACAACCTGGGCTACAAAGTGAGTTCAAGGCCAGCCTGAACTGCATAGTGAAACCCTGTCTCACAAAGACAAAAAAAAAAAAAAAAAAAAAAAAAGTAACCAGTTGCCTTTTTTAAAAGAGAGAAAAAAGATGTCCAGCTATATCTACCTGCATGCTTACCCTCTATCTAGAGAGCTCGCTGTTCCTTCTGTAGCGCCAGGTCTCTATCTGTCCTATTCTTATGCAGAACTCTTCAGATTTGCAGGGGAGGTGTTCTGCTGACAGAAAACCTTTTCAGCCTTCATCACCACAAAATTTATTTATTTCGAACTTCTGTTTTGGAAGATATTCTAGATGGATATAAAATTCAGGTAGACTTTTTTTCTTTCAATACATTTACTGTGTTGTTTTATTACCTCTGACTTCCATTGTTTAGAAGAGAAAGAAGATACACTTTGTATTCCTGTTCCATTATGTTTTCAAGACTTTCTTGCTTTTGTTTTCAGAGTTCGATTATGACATTCTTAGGTTTGGCTTTGTTTTAACCTTGCTTTGGTTCCTTTTTGCTGTTCTTTGTTTCTGATCACTAGGTTTGTGTTATTAACTACACTTTGGAAATGGTCATTGTACCTTCAATTTTTTTCTCCATTCCCACACTAACCTTTTTTGGACTTTACATTACACATATATTAGGCTTAGGATTGTGCTATGTACCTGATGTTTTTCTCATTTATTATTTTTCTTGTTCGTCAGAGTGATTGTTTTCTGTTGACTTATCATTGGTTCATGATTACTTCTTCTGCTCTTTCTAATTTACAAGTTAGCCCATTCAGAAAACATTTCAGATACAATCCTTTTTATCTTTGAGTTTCAGTTTAATCATTTTATCTCTTTCTGATTAAGTTATCTATCTCTTCACTCATCATGACTATTTTCCTTTAAGTCTTTGAACCTATTCATCATAACTTCTTTTGAGCCCTTGTCAGCTAATTTTAACATTTGGATCATCCCAATGTTGGTTTTCTTTACTATAGATGCCTGTTCTTGACTGTTTACTTTTCTAGTAAATTTTAATTGCATAAAGAGTTACTTTATAGTGGTCCAAATATGCCCCCTACCCGATCCTGAGTTTGTGTACTAGATCTTGATCCTCAGTGCAGAGGTGTTAAAAGGTGGGACTTTTAAAGAGTGTTTAGGTCATGTGGGTTTAGCCCTCATGAATGATTTAATGCCATTATCACAGGAGTGGGTTCCTCAAGGTGATTGTGGCCTCTTTCTTCTCCCTCTCACATGTGATATCTAGTGCCATATTATGACAGAGCAAGAAGTTCTTACCAGATTCCAGCACTTCGATATTGGACTTTTCAGCCCCCACAACCATGAGTCAGTGAATTTCTGTATATTGTATTTTACCCAGACTACAGTATCCTGTTTTGAATTACATACTCTGGCCACACAGGACTTATCTCAGGCATTCAAGCTAATTCCAATGTTCAAAAATTAATGTAGTCTATCACATCAACAGAGAAGAAAAGACACATAATATCAGTAGGTATAGGAAATCATTTGATGAAATCCAACACTCATTCATGATAAATCTGCAAGCACATTAGGGACAGAAAGTTAATAAAATCCATCTCCAAATGTCTGCAAACAACATCAAACTTAGTGGCAAGAAACTAGAAGCTTTCCCTCCACAGCCAAGGCGAGGCTGTTCTCCTTTACTCCATCATATTGGAAGTCCTAGCTAATGCATGGCAAAAGACAAGAAAAGGAAACAAAGTGTATACAGACTAGGAAAGAAGAAATAACACTGTCTTTATTCACAGATGACATGATTGTGTAGAAAAATCTAGAAAACTGACCAAACAAACTCCTAGAACTCATAAGAAATTACATATACCAAAGTCACAGGATACAAGATTAATATACAAATGTCTATGATTTTCTTATATGCCAACAATGAATAAATAGAATTTTAAACTGAAACACATTACTATATATACTAGTTCTCCCAAAAATAAAATACTTAGCTGTAAATCTAACAAAATTAAATACCTAGGTATAAATCTAACAAAATAATTACAGTGTCTATATGAGGAATGTTGTGGCTTGTGTCTAGATGTCCCCCAAAGCCTCAAGCCATCAGAGGTGGGTTTTTGGATGTAACTGAATCTGGGTTTAAGGATGTGATGCTGGGATTCAGGATAGATTACAAGGAACAGAAAGAGGGCTGTTGTTGCTTGTTACTTGCTGCTTCCTTACTACTTTTTTGCTTTGCTACCTTCTGCTCACCATGAACTGTTTCTCCTCTGTGATGCCCTTTGCAATGCCACTCTGCCTTGGATCCAGGCAATTATGGACTGACGCTTCTACAAACTGTGAGCTACAATCAACCTTTTCTCTTTTAACTTTGGATGTTGGGTATTTTGTCTCAGCAAAGAGAAAAGTAACCTAAGACAAGGAAAATGACAAAACTCTATGAAACAAATCAAAACTAAATAAATGGAGAGAACCCATGTTCATGCATATAAAAAATGAAAATTTTCAAAATCTCAGTTCTTCTTAATCTACAGGTCCAACACTATTTCAGTCAAACACTTAGCAGGTTTCTTTGTGGATATGTATGTATTAATTCTGAAGTTTATGTGATTAGGCAAAATATCCTGAATGACCTACCCAATATTGAAGTCAGGCTAGAGACTGCCTGACTTCAAGACTTATTCTAAAGCTATAGCATTCAAGACATGTATCAATGGGATAGAATGGAAAACTTAAAAATAAACAAATATCCAGTTGATCTTTGACAAATGAAAAGGTAACACAATGGAGAAGGATCCTTCTCTGGAAATATATTGGTCAAAGTGGACATTCACATGCAAAAACATGAATGTAGACATAGAACTAACATCATTAATACAAGGCAACTTAAAGTGGGTTACAGACCTAAATGAAAAATGCAAAATTATAAAACTAGAAGATACCATAGGAGAAAAATAAGATGATCTGAGGTTTGGCAATGACTTTTAAGATGTAACACCAAAACCATGATCTGTGAAAGAAAGAATTAATAAGATAGACTTATTTAAAAGTAATTTTTTTCTCTGTAAAAAACACTTTCAAGAAAATGAAAAGATAAGCCACAGAATGGGAGAAAAAGTTTGTAAAAATATATCAGATAGAAGAGTGTTATTTAGAATATGTAAAGAGATCTTGAAGTTCATTGGTAAGAAAACAAAAAATCTCAACTAAAAACTGGGTCAAAGAACTTAATAGACACCTCACCCTAAAATATAGATGGTAAACAAGCAATTCAAAAGACTATCAACATATCACGGAAAATTTGAAAATTATATCAGCAATAATATAGCACTACACACCTATCAGCATGGCAACTGTCTGAAGCATTAGTCATGTAGATGTGAAACATTAAGAACTCATTCATTGGGCTGGGGATATAGCTCAGTGGCACAAGCACATGTCTGGCAAGCATGAGGTTACGAGTTCAATCCCTGGTACCAAAACCAAAACCAAACCAAAACAAACAAACAAAAAGAACAGAACTCATTCACTGTTGGTGGGAGTGCAACAGTGCAAGCATTTGGGCAGATGGTTTGGCAGTTTCTAGTATTCCTCTAAATGAATTGAAAACTTAAATTCAAGGAAAAACCTGTATATCTGCTAATATCAGATTTATTCTTGATAAAATCTGGAAGCAACCAAGATGTTCTTAAGCAGCTAGCACTACATAAACTGGTACAGCCTGAGAATGAATTATTCTCCAGTGCTAAAAAGAAATATATCTATGAAGCTGTGAAAAGATGTGGAAGAAGTTTAAATACATTTTACCAAGAGAAAGATGTCAACCTGAAAGCCTTACATACTATAGTAATTTCAACTAATCAGACATACTAAAAAGGCAAAACTATGGAGACAGTAAAAGTATCAGTGTTTGCCAGGGGTTAAGAGAGGGAGTAAAATGAACAGGCATGGAGAAATTTTAGGGCAGTGAAACCATTCTGTATATTACTCTGCAAGATGCATATCATTAAATACTAGCACAAACTCACAGAACATACACCACCAAGAGTGAAGCTTAGTGTAAACTATGAACTTGGATTTACAATGATACATCAACGTAGGTTCACGAATTATGACAAGTGTACCACGGAATTTATAATGTGCGATGGCAGAGGGGTATGAAAGCTGTTCTTTAAAAAAATGGTGTGAAAAATAAGCTTGCTAAAATAAAACAAGGAGAACTAATTCATATAGAAACAAAATCTAAGGAAACAAACATGAGCAACAGACTGGGCACTATGTACACTTCCATGATCCCAGCATTCTGGGAGGCCGAGGTAGAAGTGAAAGTTCAAACCCAGCCTGGGCAACGGAGTGATTGAATGAGATCTTGTCTCAATATAAAAAAGGCCTGGGGGTGGAACTCAGTGTGAAGATCCTAGGTTTACTTCCTAATGCCCCCCTCCCCCCAAAAAAGGAAGAAAGAGGAGCGAAGAGAAAAAGTAAAGAAATATCAACAATAAAAATGTAAACTTTAGTGCGAACAAGAATGTTAGGTGCAAAAAGACTCCTACACTTCTAACATGACTCGACCATTACACACACACTTATATCAGAAAAGTCTGTCCTTACTCATCCAGAAACAGCACCATTTAAGCAGAGAAAGGACAGGAAAGGACAGAGCCAGCTTCTGATGAAGAAGAATACAATGACAGAATTGTCTTATAATTTGAAACATTTGGAGAAAGAAGCCTATTAGAATTAAAGGTATTCAGTGTTGGGGAGTCAAAATCATTGAAGAGTTTCATTTTTAAACTTTGGTGGAAAACGAAGTGCAATTTAAAATTCTTTCTTTTTAACTGAGTGTTTCCAGAAAAGTGTCTCTTTTTATAAAAAGAAATCTGGCAATAATCTCATCTTTAATCTCTAAAATGGTTTTCATGCCAGAATATAGCAGTAAATAAATAATCTTGAGCGGCTAAATTAACTTAGTTTTACAAAATACTGAGCCTCTATTTTTATACACTTCTATTGAACCCCCTAACCTTTTCTTTAAAAAGATAAAGGTATACCATCAAAAGGAAGCATTTCTCTGCTCCAAAATGCACAATCAACTATGCTTCCATTAGTGCTGAACTGGTATTTGGCTCCAGGATTGTTGTGGAGTCTGTCTGCTGCCTTCAGCCTAAGCCATTTCAGAAGCAGAAAGCTGAGGTTCATATAAGGTGATTTGTGGCTAGACTTTGACAAAAGAAAGAAAGAAGGAAATAAAGAGAGAGAAAGAAAGAAAGGAGAGGGAGGGAGGATGTGGGAAAGAGGGAGGGAAGAGGAGGAAAGGAGAGGACAAGGGAGGAAGAAAAAGAAAGTCTCAGAAGAAATCCAGCAAAAGAAAGCAGTCTTGTAAGAATTCACACCGTTAGACAGTGTCTAAAATTTAGTCTTCGAACTTGACCTTCACCTCAGGCTGGCTCATGTTACCTAAGAGCTGCTGCCCCCTTGTGGAGAACTGGAAGATCTCACTTAGAAGCATAAATCCTGCCATCATCCACTCACATCTGGTCTGTTCTCTTTTGTTGGACAATTAAAAACAAAACAACATAGCAACTACATATGCTTATTTAGAGAAGACCCATGCTTCTTGATATGTAATTTTCATTTAAAATAACTGATTCCGCCTGGCGTGGTGGTGCACACCTATAATTCCAGCACTTGGGAGGCTGAGGCAGGAGGATTGTTGCTAATTCAAGGCCAGCCTGCACTACGTGACAAGACCCTGTCTCAAAAACCCAAAACTAACAAAATAAAATAAAATAACTGATTCAAGCCTTACATAGCATTCCATTAATATGTGCAATGTTTATATTAAAAACAAAAATAAATTTAAACTTAAATAATTTAGCTCTTGGTAATACTATATAGTACATGCTTATAAAAAGCATAAACTATAATTTCATTTTAGGTGATTATGATTTGGGTTTAGATATGCCATCAGTCAAACATGACCATGCAGCCTGATGGACAGTCTATAACTCTGCCCTGAACATATGCCTTACAAAGTTAACAGCTAATTTCCAAATTTGGAGAAGAAAAAAATTGAAGCTGATTTTGATACTCCTTGTCCATTTTCCCTGCAAAATTCCGAAAAAAAAAATAAAAAGAAATTTCCTCCTTATTTTCTGTACTATTTTCTCTCAAATGTCAAGTCCAATCCCAAGCCAAGTGATTTCAGTATTGAAAATGTGCAAATTCCAGAGCTAAAACGTAACTTCCAAGGTGCTTTCACATCTTACTTACAGAGCTAAACAATGTCCTATTTTCTGCAGAAGTGCCACAGTATATGTCTGTGATCCAGAAAATAACGACCTCAAAGTATTAGATGCAATTTTTACAAATGATATTCTTCACTGAACATTGGAATGGGTTTTTAAATAGTTACAACTTGGTCATTGGGAATGTGATACATTTTGCCATTTCCATGTTCTTCCCTTTGACTTCTTCAACTAGGTCTTCTCATCAAATTTATATAAAAAACTGAGGTTTTTATAATTTTATTTACCTATCTTTGAGTCCACTCTTACTCTAGGCTCAAACGCAAACCTTAGTAAAATTTGAAAATAAATCTGAATTTCTGAATTTTTGCACGTCCTTCAAATTTCTCAAAAGTTGCAAGAGAAAACCTAAATTTCATCACCAAAGCTAGTTTATATACAAATTTAAGACATGCACAAAATAAGATACACTGTGTTTATGTGCATAAATACACAGAGTAGGATTTCAATACGTGTTTGTCATATTATTCTTCAAAAATCTACTTTACATTCTTTTTTAAAGATTAGAAATGAGGGCCAGGGATTTAGCTCAGTGGCTCAAGCACTTACCTGGTAAGTGTGAGGTTGTGAGTTTACTCCCTGGTACCAAAAAAAAAAAAAAAAAAAAAAAAAAAAAAAAAAAAAAAAAAAAAGATTAAAAATGAAATAAAACAAAGGAACACGTGATGAATATTATCAACAGATTAAGTAAAAAAGTAAAATTCAAGGCTCTAACTAAACAAGACAAAGGACGTATTATACAATGATAAAAGATCCAATCACAGAAAATTTATACATTGTATTTATTCATGAACTAAATAACATTAAGCTAAAATTTCCAGTGCGATAAAATTCTTTCTTAACATCTTTAATGACTCTTTCAGAATTTGACAGTTCAAGTACACAAAACAATGTTACAAATGCAAATGATGCTTTACTTAATAGATTTATTTGCATAAAACTTCGTATTTTATAAATAACAATCATTAAATTTCTTATTTCCGTGAAGTAATTTTTAAAAATTCAAACCTCAATTCCATTATTGGTTAAATTTGCGACCTAAGAAAATTACTTACTCCTTCTGAGTTTCCTTTTCCTAATCTGTACAAAAAAACTGTCACACATACTCTGTGAGTGAGGTTGAAAGTTTAATGATTACTATGAGTGAAAACCGCACAAAGGCCCTGGCACCTACAAACTAGAGATTAGTAGTATTCTTTCTTCCGGCGCGATCGTATTTCTTCTTGATCTTTATCTTCCCCATTTTGAGTACTATGCTCCTTTTGCTCCAACTTCATACTGCCGGGGAGAGTTTAAATGCTCCAAACTGGGCTCTGCGATACTCCACAGTATCTCTGCAGATGGGATTCAGAGTCAGAAGTCCTAGGAAGGCGCTTCCCGGATGAACTTCTCACGCCGCTGGCTGTACCATGTGAGGCAGCTGCAGGTCTAAAACAATTGGCGATAAAATGGGAATAAACCAGAAAGAACAAAGCCCCATCAAATTCTTGGCCTAGAAAACTTTAATAGATAGTTACCAAAAAGTAGAGAGATTCTGTTTCATATTCTACAACCATGACTAAATTACAAACTAGAAGTTTACAAGAAAAATAACTTCGAGAGGAGATAAGTCCTTTCAATACAAGATCAGGACACACTCCTCAAAATAATTTTGAGTCTTACCCCAAGATGTAGCTAAAGCTAATACTACAAATAAAAAGAATATTAGTTATAAAACTATTTAGAGCCACAGCCAAGTGTAGTGGCATACAACTGTGATCCCGGCACTTGGGAAGGTGAGGCCAGGAAAATCGACAAGAGTTCAAGGCCAACCTGGGCTCTGTAAGCAAGTCCAAGGCCAACCTGCACTACATAGTGAGACCCTGCCTCACAAAACACAAAACAAAACAAAGCGAAGCAAAGCAAAACAACCTGCACTACATAGTGAGACCCTGCCTCACAAAACACAAAACAAAACAAAGCAAAGCAAAGCAAAACAAAACAACATATATATATATATATATATATATATTAGAGCCAGATATGGTGGAATGTACCTGTAGTCCTAGCTACTTTGAAGGCTAATGATGGAGGATTGCTTGAGTTCAGGAGTTCCAAGATCAGGCTTATATGAGCATAACTAAAATAGACAATGCAAAATAACTTAAATGCTACTATTACTAAAAAGGAAGAGTCACATTAAATAATTAAGCAACAAAAGAACACTTAAAAATTGTGATGCATTAAAAGGAATTCATAGAGAATTAACAATCAAGGCTCACAACTTGAAATCACATTTCTTTATGTTCACACAATATCTGCACATGATCTTTCTTACCAGTATATGTTATAGCCAAAAACTGGAAACAAACGTGTTACAAGTGAATAAGTAACCCTCATTATGGTATATCAACACCATGAAATACTACTGAGCAATAAAAACTAAGCAACTATTGATACATACATCTTGGATGTCTCTTAAAGGCTTTATGCTGCATGAGAAAAAACTAACCCCAAAAGGTCACACATCATGTGACTATCCCATAAATATACACATTCTTGAAATTATATGGTTAGTGAACAAATTAGTAGTTGCTTGGGGTTAAGGATAGTAGAGGATAATGATAAAGGAACACAGGAAGAGAGATTTTGTGGGGATGGAGCTGTCTTGCATCTTGATTTTGGTGGTAGTTACGCTAACGTACAGGTGATAAAATGGCACAGAACTAAACATATACATTGCAACAAATTAATCTCTTGGTATTGATGTTGTAGTGTACATTTGCAAGCTATAATCATCTGGAGCAGTGATGGTGATGGTGAACCTTTTAGACCTTTCAGTGATACAAACAGCATGCTGTGGTATGCATACCATAGGTTTGCCATCACAGAGCTAGAGGAACTGAGTCAAGGCACATTTGACCTCTCTGTAGCATCTTTGCAACTTCTTACAATTCATAATTATTTCAAAATAAAAAGTTTTTAAAAAGAGTAAAAGATGGGGTTTTAAAATAAGAAGTAAAAACTGGGCATGGTGGCGCACACCTTTAATCCCAGCACTCGGGAGGCTGAGGCAGGAGGATCGTTGTGAGTTTGAGACCAGCCTGGGCTACAAAGTGACTTCAAAGCCAGCCAGAACTGCATAGTGAGACCCTGTCTCAAAAAATAGGGTCAGGGATTTAGCTCAGTGGCCTACATGTCTGCCTGGTGTGAGGTTGTGTTTGATCTCTGGTACCAAAAATAAAATAAGAAGTAAAAATATTGTTCTTTGAAAATACAAGTAAAGCAGATTAAACTCATACAAAGTCTGACCAAGGTTGGGGGGAAGAGAGAATGAAAATATACAACTAGGAATAAGAAATAATATATGGCTCCAACTAGAGAAGAAACATTACGTGTAAAATTCAGTGGCAATGGATCTTAAAATGTAGGGTAAATGGAGATACGATGGACCAGGCAATTTCCAGGAAGTGTCTGTCTAGATGGCCATGATTTTTGTTCACTCTCTAGAGATACCGTTTTCTCACAACACAAGGGAGCCCCCAGAAGTCTGCAGATGGAGTACGTAGGAACTGAGCTCCTGGTAGGTGCTTAAGACAGATAAGCTTTCGGTGATAACAAGTACCTTGCTGCAGCATGTGTGCCATCAGTTCGCCACTCTTGGATACAAAGGAGACGAAAATTGTATTGAAGGACGTAAATTTAAAAGTCAGTAAATGGAAAGATATACTACATTTCTGCAAGGAAGCCTTTTTAAAATGTCACTTTTATAAATTAAAATACATAAATTTAATGCAGAATCCCTGCCAGAATTCCTTAGGGGTTTATTTTGTAATTGGGTAGAATGATTGTCAAAGTTAAAAACTGAGAACTTGCTTTATAAAGGTATCATGAACTAAAAAGGTTATGAAGTTAGCACAAAACTACAATGGTGGAACAGAAAATATTCTAAAAGTAGATTGCACTGTATATGAGGGCTTTCCTTTACATGAAGAAATGCATATGATCTGTCTATGACTTTAGCCTCATTTCAATTATCTTTTCTCTCCCAACACCTCAAGTGTGTAGCACGTATACATGTTTATAGCCCTGGCCTACCCCCAATATCTCAGTGTCAAATGTTTCTCTCACATCGCCACTCCTTCCAGCTCAATTGCTTTGGTATACAAATACCAAAATATTTCACCCCACTAGGTGATTTTTGATTCTACCTGTTCCCCCTCATCAAGTTTTTATTGACCTCACTTTCCATAATGATTCTATAATCATTATGCATCATTACAATATTTGTGTCTTATATTTATTTTCAAATAACTTATATATCTATCTCCAATTTTGCTTGCTTGAGAAAATCACAGCCTTGGTCAAATTCAACTTCCAGTTATTCTGTGCCCCTCACTGAATAAAAAATATACAACTAAGAAAAACACACAATTAAGCAGATTAGCCTCTATATTTGATTGGTTTTAGTGCTTGTCAGTTCTGTTGTTTGCTACTAAAATTTTTCCTTACTCTCTAGATGATTATTCTCTCTTCTCTTTCTTCTCAGCTGTTCACCTTTGTGATGATTGTTTTTACACGGGTTAACAATACTTCTACCCCAGGTCTATATGCTGTTCTTACCTCATGTAGAGCTGTCCTCTACCCAAGCAGTTTATTATTTTGTCACTCTCCAGTACGTCAGTCCCATCAACATGCATTCTGTAACATCTCCCATCCTAGTTCGTCCTTGACCCGTCCACAATCCCATTCCAGCAAAATGCTTATTCTCTCTTCCTTTGTTCTCTGCTCTCCCAGTCTTTCGACCGCTCTCCCCAGGCCTTCATCTCACCTTATCTCCAAATTCTATCAAGGTCTTCAATGGTCACTACATCACCAAACTCAAAAGTGAAGTCTTGTTTGTCTCCACTCTCAGCAGCACAGGAGAATGTCTAAAACACTGATTGCCACAGGACGACACAGGATTTGGAGCCAGACTGCTGGTCTTAAATCAGCTGTAAACATGTGGGCAAGTTGCCTCCAGTGCCCAGGTTTATTTGTTGAAAGAAGTTGATAATACTATTCTAACATTAAGGGGTTTGGGAAGAATTTGGTGATTTGTGTAGAGCACTTTGGAAATGCCTGGAGAACCATCAGCCTTCAGGAAGTGTTGGCTATGATTACTACTGCTAACTTCTTGTAACCTTTTTTTTGCTGTTGACTTTTAGGGTAACATGTACTTCTGAGTTTTCTAGCAACTCCTCAGTCATCTTCTCCTAGTGTAGAAAGAGTGAAAGGTTAGAGGATTTTTTAAGATTTTCTCCTCAATATATAGCTGTATTCCTCCCTCAACGTTCTCCTATATATCCATTTGTATCATTGGTTTAGTCTCATCTATGTGCTGTTGATCCTCAGATTATTCATTTGCAGCTTTCTCCTCTCCCTTGAGACAAGATTCTTGTTCTCAGATCTCTACTCAGTCTTTTTGCTTAATTCCTCCTCTATTTTTAACAAAAGGAGTTTATTTCAGCTTATGGCTTTTAGAGGTTTCCATTCCAAAGCAGAAAACAGCATGGCAAAAGGGCATAGCACAGGAAAAGCTACCAAAGTTATGGTGGCCAGAAAGGAGAAGGCCGGAGCCAGGAAAGGAGATACACCATTCCAGGACACGCGCCCAGTGACCCTCCTCCTCCAATCAGACCCTGCCTCCTAACAGCAAATCAGCCACAGCCCTCAGGATACAATAACCTGCCAAAAGCCCTACCAGTTAGCACGTGAGGCCTTGGGGAGACTTTCTTGATCCAAACCGTAACAATACCCAGTAAACAAATGAAAGAAATTCAGTAACTGCAAATTCATTGATCTCCTGAAATCTTTCTCTCCCTGTACTTCCCATTTTATAATGGAATATCTTTACACAGCTCCTGACACTAAACACTCAGGACTCGTACTTTCATTCTTCTCCACATCTTCTTTGGCCAATTAGCAAATCTTACAGTATCCACTTGCAGAATACAATCATGTATTGCTTAGTGACAGGGCTACATTCTAATGGTGTTGTGCAAACATTTACTTCCATGGCAAAATTGGTTATCTTTCTAACAATGCTACACGTCCTCCTTACAGACTTTCAGACTTTTGTGGATAGCCATGCGCCCAACCTAGACTGTATTTTCTAGCTTTCTGTATAGCTAGAAGTGGCCAGGTGACTCCACTCCAGCCAGTGAAATAAATGAGAACAGAAGTACTAGGAACACCGTTAAGAAGCCTAAGGGGCCTAGCCCAGTAGGGAAGTCTGCCCTTTCATCTCCTTCCCGCTGCCTGAAATAAGGGTATAATAAATGGAGCTCTGTTAACCTGAGTACAACTTGAAACACAAGGTAGTCTTCAGGTGGAAGCACAAAGATAGGAATGGCCAATGGAGCCACCATCAACAGTCTGGAAAAATCATTTCTGGACTTTTCTTACCAAGATAAACCTTACAAGTTTCAAAGACCATTATCCTGACTCCGTTACATAACAATGTAAGCTACTCCTAAATTAGAAAATTCCACTTAAATCTTGCCGCTGGCTTCCTAAGGCTCTAAATGAAATCTAAACTCCATTAGGGTCTACCAGGTCCTGTGTGGTCTGACTCTTGCTTTCTGTGCTCCATACACACAGCCTCTTGTCCCGAGCTCACCCAGCTGATATGCTGGGGCCCTTCCACACTAGTTACAACCTCAGTCACAAGTGCTTTTCCCATGTATTCAAAGATCTTTTCTTGGTGTAAGGTCTCAGTTCAAATGTCACTTGCTCAGTGACTTAAGTCCAACTATACCTTGTATCCACTTACTGTAATTACTTTCTTACTAACCCTACTTGCTAGTTGAAACTCATGTAATTTATTTGTTTACTGTTTCCTACCCTACAATTTAAACTACATGAAGGTATTGGTTCACCACTCTAGTCATAAGACTTAGAACAGAGTCTGGCAAATAGGTATGAAATGAATTTATACTGAATTAATCGATGAGTGATGGACTTTCTACTCAGGAGGGAAAAGTTTACTTAATAAATTGTGTTGTCATGATTTGTTATCAGCCTGGAAGAAAATAAATCATAACTCTGAGAAGCTAAGGTGGATTACAAGTCTGAGCCCAGCTTGGGCAACTGAGCAACTTAATGAGACCCTGACTCAAAATTCTGAGAGAGGATTGCAGAATGTAGCTCAATGTGAACACCATGTTCAGTCTCCACTAAAACACTCACATGCGTGCACACACACACACACACATAGAATGAGAGTGCAAGGGAGAAACATTTTTAAACACCATAAACACAAACTCCAAATGGACTACATGCCATGAAACATAAAGACAGAAACAAGCAAATAACAAACCCAAGAAAGAGCAGGAGAAAACTTGTAAGAATATTTATATAATCTTGAGATGGGGCTACCCTAACTAAAAGGAACATGCAGAAACCGTAACGGGAAATGAACTGTCTACATAAAAGTGAAGTAATTTTTAAAAGTGAACTATTCTGACTTAGAAGGGTACACCCAAGTACAAGTTAGTTCTTATGGTCTCCCAAGAATGTTAAACATGTTATTAAAGGGACTGAAGAACAAAGTTTGGTAGCAAAGTCAGTGAAGAAAATCATACTGAGCTATTTCTACAGACTTATACAAAGCAGAGACTAATAATAAGAAAGAAAAAAGGAAGTGTGGATTACGTAGGTGGAGGCTGCCAACAGTGGGCAAACCCAATCTGCCCAGGGGTTGTCAGGCACAGCCAAAGTGGGAGGAAAACTGGGGACCAAACATAATGCACAGGAATTTTTTGATAATAGGCATGGCCTGTACCTTAACTGTTTCCACATACTCATCCAAATGTCTTTAAATGGTTGTATCTTAGGTAAAATGTAACAGACTTTTTAAAAAGGCTTAGGAATTTATCCTCCATAGATGTACAACACATGTATACCATTACTCACTGTAGCTTTATTTGTAATTGAAAATATCAGAAACATTCACACAACTGGTTAACTAATTCATAGTTTGTTGTTCAGTGTAGTTGGTACAATCATAATAAAGAAAACTATAAAATAATTTTATGCAGTGAGTTTTCAGGTTACATTGTTAAGTATATTTAGATACCTTTTGTGAAAGACGGGGGATGTACTTTTGAAAAAAAAAGACAACACTGGAAGAATAAATTAGAAGTGAGTGCTAATGATTCCACCTGGGGAGATCACAGAAAGGTGGGAACGTGACTTCTCAAACATAGCTTTTCATATGCACTGAGTTTTGAACCATATCACTGATTATTAATAATTCAAAAGATTGTATTAAAAAACCCTATGATTAAAAACTGAAAGAAAACCCTATGATTAAAAACTGAAACAAGAGAGTAAAACCACAAAGGAAGAAGAGAATTTATTCAAGTAATGTGAACATCTGACTGCAAATCCATAGTGATGTGATAACTAAGGACATAGTTAACAACTATAGGTAATAACTAAGAACAAGGAGAATATAAGGAAAGTATTACATATTTTTAGAGACTATTGGTAGCATAATTCTAAAACATTTTCAAAGATTTACTCATGATTTAAACGTTACTGTTAAAAGTGAACCATTCAGCCGGGCGTGGTGGCACACGCCTTTAATCCCAGCACTCGGGAGGCTGAGGTAGGAGGAGCCTTGTGAGTTCGAGACCGACTTGAGCTACAACGCGAGCGCAAGGGCGGCCTGAGATACACAGTGCGACCCTGCCTCAAAAAAACCAGGGCCGGGAGTTTGGCTCAGCAGCTTACGCGCCTGTCAGGCAGGCGCGAGGTTGTGAGCTCAATCCCCGGTGCCTCAAAAAAAAAAAAAAAAAAAAAAAAAGGGAGCCATTCAAGAATATGAACAGGTATGTTTATAAACATACATGGTTAGTCTCTATCTGGTATATGGTTTACCAGTGTTTCAGAGAACTTTGGTTTTGTTATCCTTAAAGTAGTATGCCACCTGGGAATATTTAACTAGCTTCAAATTCCTAATGAAGAAAATACAGATGAAGGAACATGAATCCAAAAAGGACAAACATCTTGTGATCAGGAACCTATGCTGTTTTATTCCACGTGTGGACTTCAGCTACACCAGGTCTTTGCACTGGCAGGAACCTGCAGTATTCTTGACATGCACCTCATTTGCATTTACCTACTCTCATCACTTAGTATTTATTTCCAGTTCACTTTTCTAGACGTGTTACCTACTGAGGTTAAAAAAAAAAAAAAAAAAAAAGAATCTTCTGACATTTTCAAAACAGATAAACTGCTTGCAAAAGAAATAGAATACCCTCACGAAAACAATTTTAAACAATATGTGTAATCTTAATCCAGAAAAATTTTGAACCCATTAAGAAAAAATGTTTCTCCTGCATGAATTTTAGAAATTGACTTAACAGACTAAAAGAGCTAAGATGAATCACCAAAGTATGTTAATGAGTTAATTCTTATCTTAGACACCATCTTTTCCTAACACATTTAATACAACCACCCTACAATGTCAATGAGACTATTACTTTCTTGTCTTCACTATGAAGAAACGGAACCCCAAACATGTTAAATAAGATTAAACTACTGGCCCAAGATGATAAAACAGTAAATTGGCCTGGAATATGAGCCCAGTATGATTCTAAAAAGCCACACTTAAACCATTATGCTATACTGACTTCTAGAACTTGCAACAGACAGCTGTCCACTTTTTAAACAGAGAGACACCATCACAACTTTATGACTCTAGCCATAAAGCTACAACAGAAACACAATGGGCCAACCTCACCCTCACGTAAGTCAGAAAGTGACAGATGCAAGGGAGAGTGTGGCCTATGAAAATCCAACAAGAGCTGTCCTCGAGGGGGCTGAGATCTGCAATCCTGCGGGTCTACTAGCTGCATGTCTGAGTCACCTCTCCCCAAAACAAGGCCTTGGTGCAGTTGTTACACAGGAGTGTCCTCCAAACGCCGGTCAGAGAACAGATTCAAAATGACAGCCGGGTAAAAGAAGGGCCTACAATTTCTTTTATATAAATACATACTTAAAATTAGCAACTTATATTTTTCTATTTTACCTAGAAGATAAAGATAACTTACTTTAAACCAAAATACAAAATTAAAGAAATCAGTGAGGTGGCTAAAAAGACCTAGAAAAGTTATCAGTTTTTATCAGTGAGAACTTCATCGGTTTTGAAGTGAGAAAGCCCGTATTTTATTGAGTGACAAAAAAAAAAAAATCTGAACATTTTAATAAAGGTATAGGACCTATGTGAAGAAAATTATGAATTTTTAAAAATGAGAATTTGAGTACAAAATGATGCCCAATGTATCCTAATGGCAAGGCTTGCTGCTACCATGTTTTGTACTGAATGCAGAAATACGACTCCAGTTTGAACATCAATCTTTGAAAATGGACTAAAATAATTACTTTTTTGTTTAAAATGTTTTAGTGTGCAGTATTTTAAATGAAGACAAGTCACTGACTGGGTAAAGATTATCAGTGGTACACAACTAGTATTCATAGCATAATTTAGGTAGAACTCTTTTGTGTGAATGTACTTTTAAAAGGATACACCAAAAGGAAAACTGGACAAAGACAAAATAATGTGGTTTCGGGGTTTTGTTTTGTTTTGTCTGCGGGGTGGAGAAAGGGGTTGAGCTCAGGATCTTCACACTGAGCTGTGGCCTTTTTTTGAAGAAAAATTTGAGATAAGAGTCTATGTCACTAAGTTGTCCAGGCGGTCATAAAAACAAAACCACCCCCGAAGACTGCAAAAACACTTGCCCTACAAACCACAAAACACATTATAAAGATACTATCAAGAACATTTTTGCTTTATCAGGATTCTGGGACAGTCTAACAGTGAAACCCATAGAGCTGTTCTAAGAATGTTTTCTAAGCCAGGTGGAGTGGTGGAAGCTGAGGCAGGAGGATCATTGCAAGTTCAAGACCAACTCACATATCTGACAATATGCAAAAAAAACTGTCAAAGGATATGAATAATCACTTCAAAAAAGGGAATTCCATATGTACTATGAACCTGAAAAGCTAAAAAGTCACACTTCACAAATTATAAATATCAAAGCAGCAAAAATTAAAATACGAAAGCCTCCTGAGGTTGAGAAATACAGGGAAAATGATATTCCAAGTGAAAACTAAAACTGTTATAAACTTTTGGAAAGCTATTAGAAAAAAATTATTATTATTATATTTTTGAGGCAAGGTCTCATTGTAGCTCAGGCTGGTCTTAAAACTCACTACATAGCTTAGGCTGGCCTTGAATTTGGGGTAATCTTCCTACCTCTTGCCTCAGCCTCCCAGGCATGTGCCACTATGACCAGCTCCAAATTTAAAAACACACATTCTCCTTGACTCATGGATCCAACTTGTAAGATATCTAACATGTGCAAGGACACTTACTATGATACTGTCTGCAGTGACGACAACAACAACAACAACAAAAAAAGGAAACATGATAATGTCAATTACTAGAGAAACGGCTGAATAAACTATGGTATACCCATATATGGAATATTAACAATATATAAAGAAATGTTACATATATATAGTAAGTGTTTTTGGAGGGAGTCTCACAATCTACTGTTGGGCAAAAAAAGCAATATGCAGACATATATATTTTATATTTTAAAAATATGAACAAAACTATAACTATATATGAAATAAATATACATGCATGTGTATCTATAGGCATATGATTAGAGGCTTTGGAAAGAGAGGGGTCACATCCAGGTTGTGATACTAATATTTCAGGCAGGAGGGAGGATGAAAACAATGACTGAATGACAAAGAAATTTAAACAACAGAACACAAGACCCCAAAAACTGAGAAGTCTTTAAAGTAGCATATACGAACTCACAAATTCCTATATATTCATAAAAAAATATATGGAAGTAATCCTACTGAAATGTTAACAAAACACATATATTCACAAATGCTGTATATTAGTTGCCCCCCAATCCAGGTTAAAATCACTAAGACAAAAAATGAATTTGTTGTTTTATGTAAGTGAAGATCCGGAAATGTTACCTTGCTTCGGTTCTGGTTTGATCCAGAAGGTTCCAGACTGCATTGGGTTTTCCAATTTAGATCTCCTCTTGTTTTCTCGGTACAACCTCTGGTTGACTTCTTTTTATGAGAAAAATTAGCTTCAGCAAGAAATACTACTCTTCAAACATACTATGTGCAAGGTGGTTTTCCACACCTATGAAAGCCTCAGCAAACACCTGCTAATATCTCAGTGGCCCATGCTGGGTTAGCTGCCCTTCCCCGACCATATACTCTTGTGGGAGGGGACACCACTAGAGGTAACCTGGCCGAGGCAGACTGCCGTGGGCAGAACAATGCCACCCCAAAGCACATGCATGTTTAGCAGGGGCTATAAGAAGGAAAAGTGGGTGGTGTAGAAGGACAGAAGGAAGTAGAGGCTAACAGTTATCACAACAAACATGAACGAGGGATTAAAATTATACAAATGCCCAATAAGACATTACAAAGGCTCAATTTCACTAGTAATCAAAGAAATACAAACAAAACCACATAGTTTGTTGCTTATCAAGTTAAAGGAAAAAAAAAAAAAGAAAAAGAACCTGTATTCATACGAAATGGTAAGCAAGCAAGACAGAATAGGCGAGCATGGCTGTTCAAGCTGTGTGTATTAAATAGCCTCAATTAAATGTCATTTAAGCAAACTTGATGACACAAGCAGAAATATTACTGACTCTTAAATATGTAACAATAAGCTTATAACAAAAATAAAATTTTAAAGCCCATATCAGAAGTTGACTACCTGACAGATATTCTCATTTAAAATGAAAAAAAGACATATTACTTATTTCAAGTTTTGAATTAGTCTCATTCTATGTATTCTGTTCTCTCAACATTTTAGACAAAACCCAGGGTAAAGTTTATAGCTGACTACTCATGGCAGAGTTGGAGATGAACCAATCAAGTGCCTTCAGTTAACTTATTAAATGTTTTTATTCCACTATCCAACTAAATATATGGATAAAAAGTTCTTGTTTTTATTGGTGAAATGGACCACAAACACTAGAAGTGCAATGCCTGAATACTGAGAAAACCTCCAATCTCAAATACCTGAAGGACAGCTGGTTCCAGGTCACTTGCAAAATAAAAAATATATATATATATGTACTGTGCTTAAAAATACTGTGGCTTTTTGAAGTACCCGTGTTGAGAACAACTGTCCTGTGAGCAACAGGACCATTCTTACACTTGGGAGAGAATCATGTGTATTTCTTGAATATGCAAACTACAATGAATCAACATCAACCAGAAATGTCAATGAAGTATGAGCTTGTATGTGACATTAAAATATTTAAAAATATGCCCCCCAGATTTTGATTTCAAGCAAACTGTTTTCAGACTTTTTTTTCACATCCAAAAACAATTAGGGAGGTAAGGTGGACCCTTTACTACATCAGAGGTTTTTATTCCTCTCTGAGAAGAATGGAGAGAACCACCTACTCCACTAAATATTTAGATGAAAAGACTTGCGGAGTAGGTTTACATCAACAGGTCTTATCCTACAATCAATAAATCTGAAATACTCTTACATACAAGAAAAGAGAATGATAAAGAAATAGGGGAACTCTTGCTATGTTGAAACAAGAAACTAGGAACCAGCTGTATTAAAGCAAACAATTTGCGCTAGTTCCGTTCAGATGCTTAAATGCAGGTATCTTGTACTCCGAGTAACTTGATCTGAAGACAACAATACACAATGTGTATACCAATGTTACCGCCTAATTATTGTGCTTTAATATTTTGCTTTATCTTTTTCCCTTTAAAATAAAATAGATTTGAAAAGTAAAGAAACAGGGGAAGAATGATTTAGAGTATGCCTTCAGGGACTGCAAATGCCTTGACCTTAAATCAATGATTAGTTACATGACCCTGCAGAAGTTACCTAAAATACCTGTTTCATTATCCTTTTCATTAAAATGAGCATAACAGAGTACCAATGTCTTAAAATTATTGTAATACTTAATGTGGTAATTTAGTACAAAGGATGGTACCTAGCACCAAGGAAGCTTTCAATAAATGCTAACCAGTACTCTTTTTAAGTTGAAAAATTATTTGTTTAGGTCTACATTGATACTCAAATACTATATTCTAATTGTTCTATTTGTACCACTTACAAAAGGCTCTTTATGAATACTTGAAATAATTCTGAAAACAATTAAAAATCTCTCAGTGATGTAGGTAGTACCTGATTTTAGATATTACAACTATAATGCTTCAAAGACTTCACTACAAAATATTAAGCTTCAACAGAATAGTAAAATGAAAGACACATAAGAGAATTTGAGTAACACTACATTCAAATGTTTCTCAGCTAATAAGAGTAACAGGAAAATGTATAATACTTCCTTGCACAAATGCATCTCAGGACAGCAAGCTATATTTATTCAAAAACTATAAAAGTTTACAATATAAACCAAAGTTCTTAAAAATTATAGTCAAGTGATCTGTATGTATCCAAATCCTACCAAATCAAGACAACAATTCGATGCACACAAAGATTACTATATAGCTAAAGGAGCAAAAAGTAATAGAAAAGTTTTATCAAAACAACTCTACATAAATACATAAATCTAAAGCTTAACGCAACAGGACCAAATCATAAGCACATCAGCTACCTTTTGGTAACACTGCAGAATACACAATGGATAAAACTTTTACTCATATGTAATGCAGACTAGCAAATGTAAACCAAGTAGAATGTGAGGTTTTCATATGTGAAGATGTGCATTTTGTGAAGAAACCAACTTCAAGTAAAATCATTAACACACACATTGCAAAGGACCACGAAAATCATTATCATTTGCAATTATACATAGAGAATAAAGTGCCAAGAAATTAATATCAGAATCTTACTGAAGGGTATTATAGTGACCATCTTTGAAGGATCAATTACTTACAAATGGACTTAAAATAGCAGAAATCAAAGTAAATTAAATAACAAGAGTGAAAAAATACACATGTACAATAGCAAGAAGTTAGAAAACAATACTGTGGCAAAGATTTATTAGTTTTGAGAAACTAATGATTACTTGTTACAGTAAGTTATCAACATTTTCATTGCAACAGTATTTTCCCACACGTTAGAATCTGGAAGGAATATGCTTTTCTCAAATTGTCATTTAGTGTTTTTTTCCCCACTCCTCAAAACACAGAAATAGGTTTGTGAATATCAACTAGCCATTTATGAAAGCCATAAGATACAGATATTCATAAACATTACACAAAGTTACAATGAAGGTACCTGGACAAACACAACCAACATTTATGAAAAAGGATGTTGG
Organism: Dasyprocta punctata; assembly: GCA_004363535.1. Lineage (NCBI taxonomy): Eukaryota > Metazoa > Chordata > Mammalia > Rodentia > Dasyproctidae > Dasyprocta > Dasyprocta punctata. The sequence continues at coordinate 53,844 of RJWM01007843.1, read as the reverse complement.
TTTTAGAAGTGCTAAGTACTAAAGGAGTTTTACTCAATAGTACTCATGTCCTGAAACCAAAATGAGGAAAAACCTTATTGCCATTCTGCCAAACACCATGTAACTAAAAACACTGCGCAAAGGAACATGAATCCAATGTACTTATCACAGGATTGAAACTACAAACGACCAACCTAATCAATGAGATAAGTTAAAAAGTAATACCAAACTTCTTTAATATACCAACACTATTTTGGAAGCATCATCTGAACAAATAGAAATTTAATTATGAATTGGCCTGAGCTACAGTCTGTACTGGGAGTTTGCTTAGTAGTAAAAGAGAACAGACATTCTAGAAAAGTGGTAAAGTCATGCTCTTCGTTACTCCTCAAAGGAAATTTGATAGGCTTGGTGGTATCTGTTTACTTCCCAATGGTTCTAGGAGTTCTATATACCAAGTAATTCAGTAATTAATAGGAGTATTTAAGCAAGAGACCAAAAGCAGACTTTATAGCAACATGTACTAGATAAATGGGTGTTTTAAAAAAATTACATGATAAATGTAAATCATAAAATCAAATGTACTCATAAAGGTACACCTATTTTACGTTACATAAAAACTGTAGACTACAAACTGTGCATGCTTACCATAACATTTTATCTGGGAAAGCCGATGAGTGGGATTTCTCGCAAATATTTACTGCCATGATAAAAACAATTATGTGCAAACTGCAAGGTCCCTAAAATAGCAGTTAGAGTTTATATACAGAAAGATGTCACTATCTCATCAAATACACAAGAGATGGAGCTTCCCAGAGTTTATAACACAGAACAATAACCACCACAGGCCCCTCCTCCGTGGCTCTCTTCCACGTGTGACAGTTTGACTCCTTTATTCTGGTTCTCACTTTCCCATAGTCCAGGTGTCTGAATGATCTTTTCAACAAGTTCCTCAAAGGCACATTGTACACCATCACGGGTTTTTGCACTTGCCTCTGAAATTCAAGGAAAAAGGTCATAGAATACTCCTTTTCAACCATATTCCTGTGCTTTCCTGAGAAATTTTCATGGCATAAATATCAGTCTATGATATGCTGAGAGCTGTATCAGTAATTTCTTCTCACAAGTTTAATATTAATGAATTTCTCAACTCTTAAAATTGAGCTATTTAAATTTCATCCATGAGAGTACCATCATGCAAGCCCAACATTTTGGAATAGGATTGTAACTTGTAAAGCCCTACTCAAACAGTATGTCAAAGTTATTTCTTCAGACTTTAACTTTTAAAATGAGCTCCCAAAACAGATACTTATTCATTTTAAAATAATGAAATAAAATAATGAAATTCACGCCCCAAGTTAAATAATTAACCTGATTATACTGTGTGTACAAACAATTATCAATAGGTGGCTGGATAAAAAGAATACAATGATGAGTCCACTACCTGAGCAAAGCTTCCTCGCCCTCCATTTCTCCAGTGTCTTCGCCCTGTCTGAAGTGACTTGATTGTACTCCTCTTTCTCACTACTCCTCCATCTCAGCTGCTGATAAGCCCTTTCTCTGGTGGTAACTATACTGGGAATTGAACCTGGGGCCTCTGCACTGAGCTACATCTCAGACTTTTTTTATATTTTGAGACACAATCTCACCAGAGAGAGGAAAAGAGGGAACAAGAAAGAAAGAGGAAAGGGAGAGGGGACGGAAAGAGACAAAGGGGAGGGGAGGGGAAGCGAAGGGAGGAGAGAGAAGAGAAAACTGGTCTTTTGTTATCACTTTTCAACAGCATATTCCTCACAAATGGATTTTCAAAGCGCATCAGATCGCATCACCGCTGCTCTCTACCACACCCGGAGTAAAGCCACCTCTTCACACATTCCTATTAGGTCTTAATGCCCTTGTAAGTCTCATGTCCCAGCAGCACCAGCCTTCTTTCTTGCTGACATCTGCTATGCTCCAGTACACAAGCTTTCTTTTCATTCCTTAAACACTAAACTCATTCCTATGTCATGAAATGTATTTGCCATTCCCTCCCCAGAAAGGCCTCCTTTACACCCTTACAGGACTGACGGGTGCTTGAATGGCACTAAAGAACCTTCCATCCTTGGCTCCTGCCCAGTGACTCTCTCTCTTTACAAGGTTTCCTTTCCTCCACAGCACTACTTACTTTTAATAAACTGTGTTTCAGACCCATGATAAGGCCTAAAAACTCGTAATTTTTAAAAGTTCCTAAGTGATTCTGATATAACTAGGTCACTTTTTTAGATGAGGGGTTGGCAAACTTTTTCTGTAAAAGGCCAGTTAACAAATACTTGAGGCTTTGTGGGACACAGGGCCTCTGTGGTTAAGTATTAGCAATATGTAAATGAGTGGGCACAGCAGAGTTTAAAATGCATAGGAAGCCAGATTTGATCCAGGCTGCAGTTTGCCAACCCTACTCTACCATCTTCATCCTGTGTTAATGGGCATACAAACCACACGAAGATCTTTTCAAAACTGCTGAGTCTAACTCAGAAAATGTGCGGCAGGGCCTGAGGTGAAGCATTTTCAACAAACAACCAAGAGGCACTGATTCTGGCATAGCTTTAGCACCAGGTGCCAACTTTACCAAATGCCATCTATTCTGCAAGGAATGATTCAACTGGGCTCTACATATTTCCATGTAATACGATCCTATTTTCACAGGAAGAAAAAGATCTCGTTTTATAGTCTGATTTTGTAGCACAAGAGAACTATGAATTGAACATATATGTCATGCATCATAAATATAAAGCATGATCAAAACATATGGTGAATGTTTAAATTTTAAAATGTTTTACAGTGAGAAACACATTGCCATTAATACCGCTCAAAATATTCCTACTCGCTTTGAACATACTTATCCTACAATTCTTATCACTTTCTGAAGCTGTTCTGGAAGTGGTTTGAATGCTGCTGGGTGCCATCCATGGAGAGGCAGACTCAAAACATGATGGCAAGTCCCCATCCAATCAGCCTCGAATCTGTTACACTATTTCTAGTTCTTCCTCCAAGACAAAATGACCATGAAAAGTAAATACATTGAACCAATTAAGCATATCAAGGCACCCACAAATGTGCAACTCAAGACATGAAAGGGCACATCCTGAACTGCTTCAGAAAGCAGCAAGAACAAAAGGATCGGTGTTCCTGAAGTGAGGGGCAGTACTACAAGGGTAATTAAAAGCAATGTGTCTTTTACTGGAATAATTTTTTTAAAATGCACTGCAGTTTTCAATCACAAGTCATAGCCAGGGATATAGCTCAGTGGCACAAGAGCCTGACTGGCAAGTGCAAGGTCCTGAGTTTCATTCCCGGTACCAAATCAAACAAACAAACAAACAAACATCACAGCTTAAAAATTTAGAAAACACTTTTTAAAAATTCCTGTTAAGCTAGATGTAGTGGTGTACACCTGTAACCCCAGCACTCGGGAGGCTGAGGTAGGAGGAGTGAGTTTGAGGACAGTCTGGACTACATAATCTAGACTATCTCAAAAAAAAAAAAAATCCTTATTAACAATGAAAGGATAGACATTCCTTAACATGCTTACCTATAAATAACATGGAATGCTTTCGTGCAAATTTCAGGCCTTCATTTCTATCAACTTCACGATTTTCCTAAAAGATAAATATGATGATTAACAAAAGCTATCAAACTACAGAATAAAAATTCCAGGTGTCTGCCTTCTTACCTTATCGATTTTATTTCCAACTAGCATGTTTACTATGTCATTTCTTGTACAGTAAGTTTCCAATTCATTTAACCAATTATCCAGCTTTACAAAGGTGTCTCTTCTTGTGACATCATAAACTGAAATAAAAGCAGTCACTTATATTAAGCAAGCATTAAAAATAAGAGGCAATAACATTACATTTCTGACACGTAGCTGGAAGCTAACATTACTATTGCCAAGTCTTTTCTGTTAAGCCTTCAATGCCTAACAATGACTGTACTGATCCACACGGAAGAAACAAGGGGTTCAAAAGACATACATAACACATTTCAGTGTCATTAACACAAGCAGTAATAGAAATGAAATTATACACCTTGTATGATTAACTGAAAACCAATTTCACAAAAACAACAGTTGTTCCCGCGCATAATAATTAAAAGATGTCTGTCTAAATACGAGTGCTTAGATCCAAATCTTTTATATAAACCGAAACACTTTGAAAAAATTATAGTACAGTTAGTGAATGGGATCCTGAGTGCCTTCTCTCTCTTTCACCTTATATAAGTTTACACAGGTTATTAATTTAAATTGTTTTCTAAAGTTAAACAGACATTACTAAGTCATGATATGAAAAAATTCTCTATACAAGTGACCAATATTTTTAAACAGCTGCTACAGTTTGTATCTGGATGTCCCCCCAAAGCCTCAGGCAGTCATGGGGAACAGGCTTTTCAGAGGTGACTGAATCTAGAGTTTGTGACTGACTCATGCATGGTCCAGTTTTGGGATTAAGGGTATGAGTGCTACATTCATCCTGGGGCAAGCAGCCTACATACAATAAAAGGGACAGAAACAGGTTTATCCTCTCTCATTGTTTTTGCTGTTCTTCACCACCAAGAACTGCTGCCCCTCTGCCATATGCCAACCCATCTTGCAACCAGGTGGTTATGGAATGAAACCTCTACAAACTGTGAGCTAAATTAACCTTTCCTCCCTTTAACTTCAGGTGTTGGGTATTTTGTCTCAAAAATGAGAAAAGTAACTAAAGATAACAGTTTTCCAGGAATATTTAGCTAAGAACTTCTCCCCAGATTACACTGAGAACCCATACGTAGTCTTTAGTTTTGCTTGACTATGAATCAAGTGTTACGTGCTTTGTGCATTTTTGTTTTTGTTTTTTGAGACAGGGTCTCCTGTGCAGTTCAGGCTGACCTCTAACTCACGATGTAGCCCATGGTTATCCTCCTGCTTCAGCCTCCCAAGTGTTGAGATTATAGGTGTGTGTGTGTGCTTCCTCCTCTTCCTCCTCCTCCCCACCACTTTTTTATTTTTTTATTTTTTTGGCAGCGGGGATAGAGAATCAAACACAGGACCTTGTACTTACCAGGCATTTGCCAGGCAGGAGCTGTGCCACTGAGCTATCTCCCTGGCCCTGTGCTTTCTTTTATAAATACAATTGATAGAACATATTCTACTATGCAACAAATATTCTTCCTTTAAAGACTGAAGCAAATATTAATTCACTGATATAAGCGTATCAGTGTTTGGTAATAATCCAAGGCAGACCAACATATATAGGTACACTGTCAATTACATCCTCATTAACATGTACTTTTAACCAAAGAATGTAGGTTTATCTTTATTTTTTAATTGCTATGCAAAGGACTGAACAAAAGTTTAAAAGTTTTAGTATCTATTAAGAATAAATGAATTCAATATATACAAGTTATATAAAAGACCCCTAAAGGAGAATTAAAAAAAAATTTATTATCTTCCCCAGACTAGGAAAATAAGAAATCCCAATAAATGATATTTTAGAATACAGTATATTTAAGTAAAAACTTACCTAATATAACACCCTGTGCACCTCTATAGTAGCTGGGAGTTAATGTTCGAAACCTCTCTTGACCAGCAGTATCCTAGAAGAGACAATTATTAAAAAGAAAAAAAATCTAAATAACGGACTTAGAAAGCCAAACAGCATTATTAAAAATACTATCAATTCACAAGCTAATTAAACAGCTGGAATTTAAATGTGTTCTCTGACAAATATTACATAAAGTAAAGTAAATACTGACTCAGCTCTAGAAAAATACCATTATTGTTAAGGTTTCCTGGCATTTTGGAATAACAATTTATCACACATGAAACTCTTCTCATTGAAAGCCCTTGTTGCAAAACCAAATTTCCTGAGTATCTTTGTGTCCAACCCTCCAAGACTGTGACTTAACAGAGTAAGAATGCTTGTTTGCTTGCTTATTTATTTATTTATTTATTTACTGTCTTTTTGAGACAGAGTTTCACTATGTGGTTCAGCCTGGCCTTGAACTCGAAGTGATCCTCTTGGCTCAATCTCCTGGAGGGCTGGGATTGCAGGTGTTAGTCACCCATGCCTAGCCAAGAATGCAAATTAAAAAAAAAAAATCCAAATTATTCTAATGTAGAATCAAAGTTGAGAATCACAAATTTAAAGAGAAACATACACAAGTATCTTATTTCAGGTAAGGAACTTTAAGGTTGGGTTTGCGTAAGGGTTTCTATGTATCTTTCTCTTTTTTTAAAAGGAAAATGAGTAATAGCAAACCACTTCTTATTACATGTTTCTGGCTTGCATTAGGGATCATGAACTACAAAAGATGTACTACATTAGAAAGAAACATAAATTTCCTAAGAGACCTCACTGTTCTATTACCAGTTTAACTCCAGTGCACAGAGCAATTCTTGCCATAGGATAGTTGCTCAAAACCTGACAGGGAAAAGACGAACTAATCTAACAAGCCCAAACTTCCAGGCCTGTTTCCTTCAGTCTTCTTTCTACCACCCCCTTGGATTGTGGCTTCAAAGTACCTAAGATTATACAAAAGAGTAGCTGGTGAACTGCTACCTCAGCTCACCACCTGTTTTATTATGTAAGTTTACATTAAATAAAGTCTGAAACACAGCCTGGCCCATTCATTTACATATTACCATATGGCTTGGTGTAGGGTTGGAGTGTTTACTATGTGGCACCTTAAGAAAAAGTCTGTAGTGCTGGGTATGCCAGCCCATGCCTATAATCCCAGAACTCAGAAGGCTGAAGCAGGAGGATCACCTACATAGTGAGTTCAAGTCCAGCCTGAACTACACAGTGAGACTTTCTATCAAAGAAAAAAGAAAAAGCTTGTAGTTGGCTGAAGTAAAATAATCTGAAAAAAAGTAAAGACATATACCAAACCGCAACTTAGCAATGGGTCCCACTGTGATAAATTCAAGTTTTGCTACAGGACAAGCAGTAAAATTTAGATATAAACCTAGGAGATTTATATGACTAGAGATGGTTTCAGTGAGACAGAATGTCTTTGCCTGGCTGAAGTAGACTATTACAAGACAACAGAACATTTGAGGAAATTTATAGTTCGAGAAACAAAAGGAAAATAACTTTTTTTTTTTGGTACCAGGAATTGAACTCACGATGTTGCGCTTGCTAGGCAGCTATATCCAAGGCAGCTTGCCACTGTGCTATGTCCCTGGCAAATAACTTTGAACATAAACCACTTTAAACATTATCTATCTTCCACAGATAAACTTACATAAATGCAGAAGTTTTTTAGCTCTTCAGAGAAGCATATTTTTTTTTCATTTTTAAAACATCATTTTACATTTTTCAGTACATAATGATCACATTCATGGGAGATGTATTCATGTATATAGAACATTCTTAAGTCTCTCATCCTCTTCCTCTCCCCTCCTTCCCTCCAACTCTTCTTTTCTCCCAAATTTACAAGTCCTATTTTTATTTTTCCTTTCTTTTTTTTTTTCTTTAAATCCCTTTTCTCTTTTTCCTTTGCCCTGTCTCTTTTTCCTCTTCCCATCTGAACAAATTCTTCCTATTTTCTAATATCTCTCTCCCATTCTGCTCCTTATTTATACAGTAGTACGGCTTTCTCATTCAAGTGAAGTAATAAATGCCAAATGTTTTTGCTTCCAGATTCTCATTACTATAGAAACTAGTTCTCTTCATTACCATGATTAAGTGAAGTAATACACTTAAGATTAAACTTTCTAAACAGATTACTGTATGAGATAAAAATGATTTCTCTCTTTACAAAAATTCTCTTGGGCTCAAAGTTTCTTACAAAACCTGCTTCTGACATTAAAGTTATTCAATTTGCATATTTACCCACATTTTCAGGAACAATAAAAGCTACATAAAGCAGATTTACCATCTCAGCCAATTATAATTTTGATAACATGATACAGGTTGGTATTTTGATTTAATAAGTATTAATAAAATCCTATATGGATCCCCAATACTCTATTTTTGATCACTATGATAACTGAAGTTTACAGAAAAAATTCAAGACAAATCATGATGATGTAATTTCTATGCTTATACCATCACTTTGGAAAACAACTGGGACTATATGTACTAGAGATATATAGAGATATACATAGAGAGAGAGATAAACTCCAAGTGTTCATAGCCTTAACTCAATAACTATTGACAAAATCTGATCCATAAAAACTAAATAGCTGGGTGTGGTGGTGCACACCTATAATACCAGTACTCAGGAGGCTAAAGCAGGAAGATTACTGTAAGTTTGAGGTCAGCTTGAGGTACATAGTGAGACCAGGCCACTTTGAACTGCACAGCAAGACCCTATCGCCAAAAACAAACAAACAAACAAACAAACAAACAAACAAAAAACAGTCCTAAAAGGATATGTCTTAGGAATTTACTTACATGCAAAATATAGTAAGTTAGCAACATTCAAACTATTCAGTATACACTGCAACTTTTGGATTTCCAGCATGTTATGCACTTAAATAAGCACTACAATCTTAAGAGAAAAGAAAAAGCTGTATTTAAAAGACAAGACTCAATTTTGGAACAGAAAATTTTTAAGTTTAAAAATTAACTATTTTTCCATAAATGGAAGTTTCATTTTCATAATAAATATTTTAGGCAAGAACCAATTATGAAATAATGCAGTTCTAAAATCTTTTTGTTATGATAGGAAAACAGTCATTCTATTTGTGTAAGGAAATTCTACCCGTTACTCTAGTGAACTGATTTTCAGAGGCAGAAAGTGAATGAATGTGAACTTTATTCACTCAAGTCTTCACTGAGATCAACTTCAAAAACTGCCTTGATGAAACACAAAATAACAATCAGAACTGCAATTCCAGTTAAGATAGCCATAAAACCTAATGTTTTAAAAGTAAATACAATGCCACAAAGTGTTCTGATGTTAAAACATTACACATGACTCTGACATTTTACATGTGACTATGTATAGTCAGATCAGACATTTAGTCTTGACATATTGGGTTTACTAACAAAAATGTTAAAGTAATACTTGAGGCAGGGCACAAAACCCTGTTGCAAAAGCACTGGACCAGGATTTATCATATCTGAACAGTCAGAAGTTGAGCTTTTGCTTCTGTTTGTTTGTTTGTTTGCGGCACCGGGGATTGAACTCGCTCCCGGCCCTGGTTTTTTTGAGGCAGGGTCGCACTATGTAGCTCAGGCCAGCCTTGCACTCGCGTTGTAGCCCAAGCCGGCCTCGAACTCACAATGCTCCTCCTACCTCAGCCTCCCAAGTGCTGGGATTAAAGGTGTGCGCCACCATGCCCGGCTGCTTCTGTTTGTCTTTAAAATCAGGAATATGCGGTACGTGCTATATCTTTGTAAGAAAAATGAAGCACATCTTTTAGTCTCTAACCTGTGTTTTTATTTTCTGATAACATAAAGACAGGAGAAGTTATTAAAGACACAATGGATAATTCAAAGGTTAAGATCTTGAAAGGCTAAATAGAACAAAGGGAGTGGAAGTAAGACAATGGTGTAAGGGGCAACACAAGAAAAAACCTCACATACACTAAGTCATGAGGAATATGCACTTACAATACACAGTGGAGGTGGAACTACACATAATTATTCTATTGGATTGATTCAGAAATTTGCAAGGGGAGAACTCACTGTATATTCATAAATAAAGCCACAGGATTGGAGGAACTATAGATTCATATATTTCTAATTCAATGGAAAGGCCTTCTTAAAATACAGTATGACACTCAGTCATGAAGAAAGTAAATTATCTGATCATATACCTACTAAAATCTTGGTATGGCAAAAACACCCATCCTTTCAGCTTTAACAAGAAGATTTCAGTGTACACAAGTTGGGAAAGAAAAAAAGAAACTGTGCCATACGACGGAGTCAGTATTATACTCATGCGTAAGAACACAATCCTATATTAAGATTAATGATTTTTTTAATCATTAATGAAGTTTACTGGTACAGTTTAGATATAGGTAACAATCATATTCTTATGGAACTTGTACCCGTACAAGATATACCCCAATTCTTATTTTTTCCCATTCTCTTCCCTTCCCTTCTGTCCCTTTCCCCTTATTTACAAAGATTTCTTTCCATTTTATCTTTATGTACTTGTTTTATTTCTTTCCTTTCCCCTCTGCACCTCCCTTGTGCCCCTTCCCATCTGAACGTTTTTGTTCTATTTCACAGTATCTATCCTCCACTTTGCTCCTTATTTAACTTTCGTTTTTCTCACATCTGAGAATGTCATATTTAAATGTGCATCTTATGTATTTCACTTAAAGGTATGAGCGCAGTAAGCAGCAAAGAAAACAGCCTCTGGGAGAGTTGCCATCCAGACACTGGAATATAGCATCGTGAGGAAGACGACGAGGAGGAAAGTGGGTCCCCTGGACCCAGGAAGAATTTGCAGTGCAAACTGAAGCCCAGAGGCAGTGTAAAGAGAAAAACTTCAACGAAGAAGGTGGAGGTAGCCAGTGGCACCTTCTCCCTGAGACAGAACTCAATGGATGAGAGGAGCAGTTTAAATCTGTGAATGCACAGTCACAGTCACATAGACGGCTGGTGACCCTGGAGGCCTCTGCAGAGAGACATAGTAGCGGAGGGCAGCAGCGGACATGGAGGACTACACTGGCTGGCAGTGAATGCAAAGGACTTGGTCCTCCCGTGGGAGACAGCAATTGGCCAGGAGCCATCTTGGAGATGAGCTCAGAATGCACAACTGCTGCCGGCTCCATCTAGCAGCTCCCAGCTGGGCTGAGACTACCAAAATCTGCTCAGGCAACAGCAAATCCAATATGTCTGCTATCAGGGCAGGTCTGCTGAGATTATCCACTACCCTGCCAAAAAGCAACTGCTGTCTTGCTGGGACAGATCAGCACAATTCAGGACTCTGTTTCCACAGGCTATCTAGTAATGAAATGTGAGAGAATCCTGGAAGTGGACAGTATGTTTTCCTTTTTCTTTTTCTCTTCCTCCTTCACTGTTTTTATATGAATGTGAATGTGGTTCCTAGTCTCTTTGTGGGTATGGTTCTGTCATGTTCTTCCTTTTATCTTTTCCATCTCTTTTCCTTCAGTGTTCTGTACCAGTTTCCCAAAGCTGGCATGATTCTTCTTCCTCCAACCTTACTTCTAATCTCTTCCTCTTCTTCCACTTCTCTATTTTCCCCTTAATCCATTTTAAATTTTAATCCCCAAGGGCAAAATTGATGCATTAAGGACTTATATACTGCATATAATTTTCTGGTTTGTTTTACATTTTGTTATATTAGCACAAATCTAGTTCATACAGTTAAAAGTGGAGAAAACACTTAAGGGTTAGCTCAATTGTTTTCTAGGCTATATTTGATGCTATTGGTACCACTCATAGCCAAAATTGACACAACTCTTCTAAACAGCTGTTGGTCCTGGTATTCTATGACTGAGATTGACTAAGGGTCACAAAAAATACCATGCCACAGTACAAAAGAACCAGGGACTAGGCCAAGCAAGCAACAACTTCTCAACTTCTCATCTTCAACAAACTGAAGAAGTAAGATCTTCCAACAAACTCAAATCCCAAAATTCAGCTACACCTGGAAGATACCTCAGAGAAGTAGTTATCACCTAAGGGTCCTAAATACTAGCAATAAGGCAACCCACCATAAGCAACTTACAAGCAACATCCCAGGAATTAAACTAAAAAAAAGAGAGAAAATAAAATATGAAGTCACTGAAGCAAAATGCAATCCCAGAAATCCAGTTTACCACAGGCAAATCCAGGGAGCAATGAGGTGGGACAACCCAAAAGGTCCCCATCAGGCCTCTCTGAAGTAGCAACAACAAAGCAATTGAATGAGGCTATGGAAAAAATGAAATCAGAAATAATCTCTTAGATAACTACAGAGATCACTAAAATGCACCACATGCTTAGTGATGTTAGAGCAGATACAAAAAAAGACAAGCTTCCAAAAATTATGGAAGATCAGTATAGGAAAGAAATGGGATCCATAAAGCAGATTCAAGCAGATATACAGGAGAATAAAAACTCCACTGAAAGTACTGGAAGCAGATTAGGCTAATGTGAGGACAGGATCTCAGATATTGAAGATGGGCGCTTGAAGTTAGCAATCAGGAAAAGAAAGATTTCTCAAAAATAGCAAGGGACCATGAGAAACCAATCCAGCAGATGCTAGATGAGATAAAGAATAACTGACGATTGATTGGAGTCAATGAAAAAGCAGGAGATACCACAAATGACATTAAAATAATGTTCACAGATATCATGGCAGAAACCTTTCCTGGTAAAGAAAAAGAATTTGACATACAGATAAACGAGACATATAGAACTCCAATTAGCAATGATCAAAAAAAAATCTACAGCCAGGAATATCATACTCAACATTCCAGAAATTCAATACAAGAACAGAATCCTAAAAGCTGTTAGAGAAAAGAAACGAATCATCTATAAAGCAAAGCCCATCAGAATCAGGGCTGACTTTCACCACAAACTCAAAGTCAAGGAAGCATGGAGTGAAGTACTCCAAATTCTAAAGAAAAACAGCTTTGAACCCAGATTGATGAACCATGCAAAACTATCTTTCAAGATTGATGGAGAAATAAGATACTTCATGTCAAAGAACATCTGAGGAAATTCACGTCCACCAAACCAGCACTCCAAAATGTTCTGAAGGACACTTTAGAGAGAGATAATAAGTTCCACAAACCCCAACAGAACGAATCCACCAGGGAAGGCAAACAATTAGAGGGAAGGGAAAAAGAAAAAAAAAGGGGGGGGGAGCCAATAATAGGAAATAACATGACAAGGATAAGTCAATACATATCAGTTTTAACCATTAATGTTAATGGTCTCAATTCACCAGTCAAAAGACACAAACTGGCAGAGTGGAACAAGTGGCAAGATCCAACAATATGCTGTATACAAGAAACACAATTAATTCAAAAAGAAACTCATAGACTGAAAGTCAAAGGATGGAAAACAATTCTCCATGTAACAGGAATTCAGAAAAAAGCAGAGGTTGCTATTCTATTTGCAGATAAAGTCAATTTCAAGCCAAGACTGATTAAGAGAGACAAAGGTCACTATATCTTGGCAAAGAGAACAATCCAAGAGAAAGAGATAAAAATCATAAATATATATGCAACAAATACCAGTGTACCCAACTATATAAAACAATTACTAACGTACATGAAAAATCAAATAGCTCTAATACAACTGTATTGGGAGACCTCAATATCCTGTTGTCACAAAAAGACAGGTCAACTAGACAAAAAATCAGTAATGAAATATTAGAAATAAGTCAAACTTGTGAACAAATGGACTCAGCAGAAGTCTATAGAATGTTCCACCCACAACATCAGAATACATGTTCTTCTCAGCTGCACACAGGACATTCTCCAAACAGACCACATACTGGCTCATGCAACATACTAAAATAAATGCAAAGGAACTGAAATTATCCCATGCATACTATCAGATCACAGAGCAACGAAATTGGAAATCCATGCCAAAGGAAACCACAAGAACTTCATTAACACATGGAAATTAAATAGCACCCTACTGAACAACCAATGGGTCACAGATGAAATTGAAGAAATCAGACTGTTTTTACAGTTGAATGATAATGACAATACAATATACTGGAACTTGTGGAACACAACGGAAGCAGTCTCCAGAGGGAAATTTATAGCCATAAATACTTCTATCAGGAAAACACAGCAAGCACACATAACCACCTTAATGGTTAACCAACTTCAAAACATACTGTTTTTAATCACAATAGCTCTGCAGTATAATTTCAAATCAGGGATTGTGATTCCCTCTGCCTTGCCTTTGTTGCCCAGAATTGCTTTTGCTATTTTAGGTCTCTTTTGGTTCCAAATGAATTTTAGGTATGTTTTTTCCAGTTCTGTGAGGTATGCTCATGGTATTTTGATTGGGATTGCATTAAATTGTAACAATTTTGAGAATATGGCCATTTTTACTATGTTGGTCCTTCTACTCAAGAGCAAGGGATAGCTTTCCATTTTGATTTTCTCTTTGATCTCCTTTTTCAGGGTACTGTAATTTTCAATGTAAAGATCTTTTAAATCCTTTGTTAGATTGATTCTTAAGTATTTCATTTTTTTTATGCTATTGTGAAAGGCATGCTTTCCCTAATTTCTCTCTCAATAAGTCTGTTGCTTGTGTATAGGAGTGCTATTGATTTTTGAGTGTTGACTTCGTATCCAACTACATTATTGAATTTGGTTATTAGATTTTTAGTCTTCTGAAAGAGAACAAGAAGTCAAACCCAATGTTTGTGTGAAGGGAGGAAATTACAAAGATCAGAGCAGAAATTAATGCAATTGAGACTAAGAAAACAATACAAAGAATCAATGAATTGAAGAGTTCTTTGAAAGACTAAAAATTGATAAACCCTCAGCCAATCTTATGAAAAAAAGGAAAGACTCAAATAATGCAATTAACAATGAAAATAGTGAAGTAACAACAGATCCTGCAGAGATCTGTAAGATTATTAATACCTATTTTGAGAACCTTTATTCTAATAAGATGGAAGACACAAGAAATGGACAGATTCCTGGATATATATGAATTAATGAAGCTGAATCAAGAAGATATGAAAATTTTCAATAAGCCAGTATCAGTCAATGAAATTAAAGATGTAATTAAAAACAACAAAGATAAGCCCAGGACTTGATGGATTCATGGCTGAATTCTGTAACAAAATTAGAGAAGATTTAATGCCATTACTCTTCAAAGTTTTCAATGAAACTGAAAGGGAAGCAAGACTCCCAAACTCATTCCTAAAAGCAAGTGTTACCCTGACACCAAAACAAGAGAAGGGTCCACCCAAGAAAGAGAACTACAAGCCAATCTCTTTAATGAAAATAAATGCAAAATCCTCAGTAAGATACTGGCAAAGGGAGTGCAGCAAATCGCCAACAAGATTATACACACTATGACTAAGTAGAATTCATCTCAGGGATGCAGCGATGGTAATACACCATATCAACAGAGCTAAAGACAAAAATAACATGATCATCTCACTGCAGAAAAAGCATTTGACAAAGTCCAACACACATTCATGATAAAAACCCTACAGAAAATTAGAATAGAAGGTCTTTATTTCAATCTGATTAAAGCCATCTATGACAAACCAACAGCTAACATCATACTAACTGGACAAAATCTAAAAGCTTTCATTCTAAAATCAGGTATAACACAAAGATGTCCACTATCACCACTCCTATTCAATATACTTTTAGAAACATTAGCCAGAGCAATTAGATAAAAGAAAGAAAAGGAATAAATATAGGAAAGGAAGGTACACAACTATCATTATTTGCAGATGACATGATACTCTACATTGAAGATCCCAAGATTAATGATTTTAAAGATGAATGTCAGTGTAGAAATATGTAGCACTTGACAAAGCTGGTATTTTTGTTATAGACTTTACTCATGGAAAAGATGAATGTTAATATATAATAGGCAAAATACATAAAAAGGAAATACATTTTTAAATGTGACCAATAAATGTATGATAAGAACTAAAAAGATACACACACAGGGGCCAGGGATATAGCTCAGCAGCATAAGCACCTGCCTGGCAAGCGCAAGATTCTGTGTTCCATTTCCAGTACCAAAAAAAAAAAAAAAAAAAATGCACACAGTATAAGTAAAAAAGTGTAGCTCAGAAAGGTAAAAATGAGACCAACTGGTAATACTAACTACTGTACCAATTAAAATATATAAGAGAATATGAGCGCTGAGGATATAGCTTAGCAGTACAGTGCATGCCTTGCAAGTGTGAGGTCCTGAGTTGGATTCCCGGTATCCCCTCTAAAAAAAAACAAGAGAATATGAAAAACACCTGGTGGAAGTAAAAACTGAACAACAAGTCTTCTGGATGTGTATCAATATTAAATCCTCATTCTTTAAACCAACATTTCTCCTTCTAGGTGTTCATCCTAAGTAATTACACAACTATCCACAGTTGTATAATCAGGATGCTCACTGGAGCGTTGCTTAATTTTGTGAAAAACTAGTATCAATTTAAGTTTCTTTCTCTGAGAGTTGACTCAATTACAATATAGCCATAAAAGGAATATCAGGTGGCCATTTAAACTGATAACATTTGTTCATTGACACAGAAAATTGTGCACATTTTGTGAGGAGATCCTAGTTTTGGAAAACTGCATATATACACATATGTATAATAGTATGTATACACACTCCTAAATATCTTAAAGAATATTTACTGCAAAGTACACACTTATTAAAGATGAATGTTTTCTCTATTGCTTTCTTATTGTCTCAATTATCCTTTATAGAATGAGACAGTATTATTCTCATAGTTCAGGGAAACCTTGCTTTTAGAAAAAATATAAGCTTAGGGTTTAGACAGCTCATCACCAGAATTTTCATTAGGCAAGAAGTAACAAGAAAACTTAAAAAATTCTTTCATAAAAGAAAATTGTCACTGCAACCATTAAGCCTCAGTTTCTACTCTACTTTGTGTATTTCACAGAGCAATAACAAGAACAGAAAGATAATCATTAACAAACACAGAAAACCAGATCCCCGCTTCAGTACAAAACCTGGTATTCTTAAACTGTTCAATGTATTTTATTATCGCCTAGTTCAACATTTTCCAAAATGTTTTCTGTTAGATATTACTATTCTGATTGATGTTAATTATATTTAAGTGGGACAAATAAATTAATAATCATTTAAAACATGACATGTTAGATAGGCATGCTAGCCTAGGCCTATAATCCCAGCACTCTAGGAGGATGAGGCAGGAGGATCACAGGTTTAAGCTTAGCTTGAACAACTTGGCAACTATCACAATATAATTTATGAACACTTACTTCTTCCACTTACTGATGAACAGGGAGCATTTACCATTTAACCACCATGAAGACGTATATCTTCATTTGATGACTGCTAAACAGTTCTAATATTTATCATATTATAAAATATATATTTAATTATAGCACATGCAAAAATTAGGTATATATTTTTGCAAATATTTTTACATTAGCGATCATATTTACAGGAACCGAGAGACAGACAGACACTAAGCCTCTTGATGTTTCTGACATTTAATGCCATCTTATTCAGCACTAGCATGAGTATGTTTAGTTAACAGAGTAGTGTGGATCAGAACTGTAGGATTCACAAGGAAATAAAAAGAAGCAGGTAAGACAAGACAAAGTATTAAAAAACGAATTCAAAGTTGGCAAACTCAAATTGTATAAATATCTATACTAACAAAGAGGAAAAATAATTTTTTCCCTAATTATCACTTCTTTCTGTTCCCTCAACAATTTAGTATTGGTTCATAGTGTTTTTAAAACTCTAATGGAACACATCTACCACCAATTATTCTCTCTAGCAGACTGTGTGATTTTTTTAATTCTCTAGTTTTAAAAATATTCTGAAAGGAAAATACATTTCAAAAACTTAAATAAAACAAATCTTTGCCTATTTACCCAGTCTAGCATATGTATAACCATATAGTATGTCTCTTAGCAGACATCAAGTATCCCATAAGTATTTAATAAGTTATTTGTTCACTGCTATGACACTAAATAAACCATTTTCTACTTCCATAAAAAGTACAAGTTTAATAATACTTACAAAAATACACTTTAAAAACGCTTACCCATATTGCAAGTTTAGCCTTATTTCCATCCACTGAAATTGTTTTCACCTTGAAGTCAACACCTTGAAGAAATGAAAATTTTGATAAGTCATTCAGCATTTTTAAAATTCATTACCAAGAAAACCAGAAAACAGAAAAGTTAGTTTATCAAATGCTCAAATTCGTACCCCAAATCCTTGGAATTCTGGATATGCAGATAAATGAAAAAGTGCCACTAAGATCAGCAGCTTAGGATTTAATCAGGTTAAAGGACAATCAAATGCTTTGGAATTTAAACAAATACCTGTACTTCTTACAAAAAGAAAAAATAAAATTCAATTTAAGGTGAAGATGTGCATATTAAAAAAATCAGAGCTCAAATTATGGTGCTAACACAGAAAAGAGCATTCTTAGCTGACTGGGGATCATGACTGTTCTCAGGGTTTCTCTAAGCACTTAGACACTATAGTTACAGTATTCACTACCACAGACTCAGATCCTGAATGGAAGCCACTTAATACATAAAGGGAACTCAGTCCTTGCCTATGCATTCTGTGTTCAACTTATCCTGAAAAAAATATTAATTTTGTATAACCTAGTCAATGATTACCTGCTACTGCATAATTTTAAAAAAAAATTCCCTATATCAAATGCTGTAAAAATCTTCACAAGTGAGAGAGGGATGCTGGAAGATCTATGAAAAATGTACATGAATACTAATTTATGTAGAGGGGAACCTCATAAGAAATCACAAAAAGTTTTATTAAGGTACCTCCCCTCCCCATTTCTCCAGGGAAAGGAGGTGATACAGGCCATCTGGCTTAAATGAACAGTAACTGCCCACACGTCTTTAAAAGGACATCAAAAATAATGTGTCGTCTACCCCACTGGTCAGAAGGAAAACAGTAGCTCAAGAAATTTGGAAAGAAGTTTACAAAAGATCTTATTAGCTTGTCACAATTAATTCAGAACAGTTCCAACTAACACAAGCAGCATCCTCACATATTAAATGCTCAACAGAACACTTGTCAACATTATGGAAATATATTAGTAATTTTTGGAAGACTAATGATTCATTACATACACAAGTTAAGTAACAAAAATCAATATTCTAAATGTGTATTATGCTTAGTCTATCTGTATGACAAAGACACACAGATTGACAGATACAGGTATCTGTCTGTTAGTTCATATTGGACTAGGGTGATAAAGCCATGCCATCAGTAAAAAGACAGTGCTGATTATGTAGTCCAAGAAAAACATAAGTACAAAATTTCTTCACAATGAAATACATACAACATGCTAAATAATCTTATATGCACCAGCTCCAGATAAACCCCTATGCCACCTTAAAATACAAGCATCCATGTAAACAGCATGAAATTATTTTGCTTGAAAAGAAATTCAGAGCAAAGAAATGGTTCTAACTTGGTGCAGGTACTAAATCAGGGCCACTGGTAGACACTACAGAGATAACCTGTCACAACCCCTTGAGAATATAGTTAAATTTTTAGAAAGTATTATGCACAACTTTTTTTCCCCTTTTTATCCACAGATACATGTTCTATGCAGAACAGCCTCTTTCCTAACTAACCACGTAAAAAAACTCACTATTTCCATGTTTGCGTTTTCCCTTCCCCCATCATTTCTTATTATTTGTTTTTGTGTGTTTCTTGACCAACAGTCTAATTAAAGCCTGTCTCTGTCATAGGTTAAATTTGCATGTGGATAACTAACAATGTCTCCAACTTATTCTTTTGACATTATCTGTAACACACCAATAACACCCAAAGGAGACACTGCCCCTGGAATCCTACCATCAGACCCAACAGACAACAGCAGGGTGAAAGGAAGGGCACCTCGACTTGATCCACATCCCTAAAATCTCCATTCTTTTTTGTTTCCTCCCGTGAATCTCACGTGCAGCAATTGCGCTTTTTAGCTCTTGCATGCTAAAACTGCTTCTTTATAACTGGTTCTTCTTTTTTTAAGTAGCTGATAATTTGTTTTCACTGGTAGTAGCAGTAAGTCTTTTTGATAAATCAGACTTTGTAAACTGTGATGGCTTGTATCCAGATGTTCATCTCCCCCAAAACCTGATGCACTCACAGGTGGAGCTTTTGGGACATGGGGAGAGAGATCAAGCAAGGATGTAATGCTGGGATTAAAAATGCCCTACCCTGGGTGTGGGAGGCACCCCACAAAAGGCAGATAGCCTGGAAGGGAGAAAACAGACAGAAAGAAGGCAAGTGTGCTGCTTCTGCTGCTGCCTGCTGCTTGGCTGTGCCCTTGCTTGCCATGAACTGTTTCTCCTCTGTGGCGCCCCTGCCATGCCACCCCGGCTAGGAGTCAACAAACTACAGACTAAAACCTCTACAAACTGTGAGCCAAAATAAACTTTTCCTCCTTTAACTTTGGGTGTTTGGTATTTTGTCTCAGCAACAAAAAAAGTAACAAGGACACCAACTTCTTACTAGATTTTCTTAAAATAAATCACCCATTCAACCACTTTGTATGGGGTTCATGACAGAAGCAGACCTGTCACTTTAGCTTTTTTCTTTTCTTTTTCTTTTTCTCTTCGCTTCTCTTCTCTCTCTTTTCTTTTCTTTTTTGTTTTGTACCAGGAATCCAACTCATGACCTTGCACGTGCCAGACAGGCACTTATGCCACTGAGCTAGATCCCCAGCCCCTCATTTGTGTTTGTATTGTTAATATGACCTTTTAATTCAGTTTCTTTGCAGGAAGCTTTTTTGAGGCTTAATTAGTTAAAACTAGATAATATATTCAAGAAAGCCTTTGAAACAAGCAGTAAGTGGAATATGAAAATTTATGAGAGAATAAACTCAACAATAGACACTTGTGATAGGACACCAGAATACTATCAACTGAAGCATTTTTCTTGTCAAGGAAGAGAAAAATTATTCAATGGAAAATGACTCAGGAGCTGGGCATGGTGATGCATGCCTGGGAAGAGGATTGCCATGAGTTTGAAGCCAGCCTGGGCTACACAGCGAGGTCAAGGCTAGCCTGCACTACATAGCCAGGTATTGACTCAAAAAAGAAGAAAATGAAAATGACTCAGAGCTGACACAATGTTAGAATCAGCAAATTCAGACACTGAAACAATTACAACTGTGTAGCATACGTTTAAAAAGTTAAGAAAAGAAGACAATTAATGGTACAAAAAAAGAACAAAATTAAATTTCTAGAGATAAAAATGGCCATGTCTGAGATGAAGAAAACATAGCATGGGATCGATTGATCAATGGCAGACTGGACACTGAAGAAGGCATTAGTGAATGTGACGACACAGCTATGGAAACCACCCAAAAGGAAACAGAGGAGGACAAGGAGGAAGCTGTGATGGCACCAAGATGGCTGACAAGAGGTGCCTGGCTGGTGTCCCTCCACAAAAAAGAATCAAAACAGAAATAACTGCTATTACAATGCCATATGTAAGTACAGCTGGAATCTGGCGGAGGTCACAGAGCATGGTACCCAAGACAGACTTGAAAAGGAACTATGCACAGAGCATCTTCCATCCTCTCTTCAGTTCAGAACATCCTAAACCAGTGATGACAAACCTATGGCTTGTCTGTCATTTGTTTTTCTTTCAAGAGAAGATGTTAATTAATGTGTGAGTTGTTTCTTCTCAACTAAAACCTCAGTATTCAGGTTTAATTGCAATGTTGGCACTTTGGGATGCATAAATGGGTTTTGGGTTGCAGTCTGGGCACAAAAGTTCACCATCAGTGCCCTAAGCTAAGGACTTCAGGCAGTGGGGAAAGGGTAAGTAGCAGGTTCGAGGAAGTGCCCACTAATGTTAGGGAACCTGAAGCATTGCTGCTGGAGAAGACTGCAGCCCTCACAGGTCTTAAGGCCAGTTTGGGGAGTTGCTACAGAATCCACATCACTGCAATATCCTGGCAGAAAAAGCCCAGCCCACGCTATGCCCTCCCCTCCACCAAGCTCCTGCAAAGGCAGCAGAAGTTTGAGACCATGGCCACCCAGAGTTTACAATTTGTTATATAGTTCGTAAAACACTAAATGAGAGGAGTTCAATAGGACGAAGACTCATGTTTACCAGGAAACTGCAATTTAACCATTACACAATACATACTTCTGCTGAATTACCACACTGTACCATTATATGTAATTATTATGTGTCAATTTCAACAACAAAAAAATGAGAAAGCATCAACGATCTGTGGAACGATTTTAAGCAGCCTAAAAAGCAAGCAACTGAAACTGATGAAAGCGACGGGTGGGTAGATCTGTATTTGAAAAGATAATGGCCAAACCTTTTCAAATTTGATGTAAAATATTAATCCACAGTTGAAAGAGACTCAATGGGCCCCAAACAGAAACAAGAAGGAAACTAAATTAAGGGGCATCATTCTCAAACTGCTCAAAGAAGTATTTTGAGTGAGATATTTTGAATGAAAAGAAAAACACACGCCACAGACTTTGTGGTACTTATGGGAAACTTTACACAGCATTAAATGCCCATGTTAGATAAGAGAAATGACCTCAGTAATGACTTCCAAACTAAGAGAACAGCAAAAGCAGATTGGTCAAGAGCACAACTCAGTAGAAGAGTGTGTATTTACCATGGTTAAAACCCTGGGTTCAATCTATACTATCATACAAAAGAAAAAGAATAATAGAAGAAAGAAAAAAGCTAATATTAGAAATAAAAACAGAAAAGAACTTTTAAAGACAGTAACGCCAAAACCTAATTTTACAAAACCAATAAAACAAACTTCTAGCCAAACCCAATCAAGAAATAGATGAAAACTAACCTTAAAAGAACAAGAAATATCATTTATAGATTGTGCAGCAGTTAAAAGGACGATTAAAGGAATGTGAAACAAATTATGTCAATAAATTTGACAATTCAGATATAATGAACAATTTCCTTAAAAGATTAAAAGCTATCAGAATTGAATCAACTGACTCATGAAGAATTGATCATGCATTGATCATGAAGAAAATATCAAATACACATAAAAAGGAGTCAAAAATGTTAGTATGAAAAATCAACCAAATAAAAGGTAAGAAAGAGGGCCGGGAGTTTGGTTCAGCGGCTTACGCGCCTGTCAGGCAGGCACGAGGTTGTGAGTTCAATTCCCGGTGCTGCAGGGGGGAAAAAAAAAGGTAAGGAAGGCATTAATAGACAAAATAAAAACAAAAACATCTTAAGAACACAAGCAAGCCCCACATGGTGGTGCACGCCTGTAATCCCAACACGCAAGAGGCTAAGGCAGAAGGATTATGCCAGCCTGAGTTACATAGTTCAGAGGCAGCCTGAACTACACAGCGAGAACTTGTCTCAAAAAACCATAAAAAAAACACAAATAGCAAAACGGCGGAAATCTTTCTTCCTAATAATTATATTAAATGTAAAGAAATTCTCCCATGAAAAAAATCAAAGATTGCCAAAGCAAAAATTCTAAATACACCTATCTACAAGAGACTTCCTTCAAATATACAGATTCATAGGGTTCAAAGTTAAGAGAGGAAAGAAAATGTTCCACGTAAATAGTAACTGGAAAAGAAAGGGGTGATTATACTAATATCAGATAAAATAGGCTTTAAGTTAAAAGCTGATATGGTAGCTGGGCGTGGTGGCGCACGCCTTTAATCCCAGCACTTGGGAGGCTGAGGTAGGAGGAGCATTGTGAGTTCAAGGCCGCCTTGGGCTACAACGCGAGCGCGAGGCCGGCCTGAGCTACATAGTGCGACCTTGCCTCAAAAAATCAGGGCTGGGAGTTTGGCTCAGTACCTTAAGTGCCTGCCCTGGCAGGCGCGAGGTTGCGAGTTCAATCCCTGGTGCCGCAAAAAAAAAAAAAAAGCTGATATGGTGACACACAAGGACAAAATATGATGATGAAAGATCAATTTATCAAGAAGACATAACAATTATGTATGCATTGCAAATAGAGCCCCAATACACAGGAAGCAAATACTGACAACTGTATCACAATAATAATTGGAGATTTTAATGTAACATTCCCAATAATGAATAGGGCAACAACATCAAGAGGGGAAAAAAAGATTTGAATGACACAACAAGTCAATCAGACCAAACAGAACACTCCATCCAATAACAAATGTTCTCAGGTGTGCATGGAACATTCTCCAGGATATAATGGCTACAAAAGGCTTAATAACTTTCAAAAGACTGAAATTGTACAAAATACTTTTCTGAAACAAAATGATATGAAACCAGAAATTAATGACAGAAGAAAGACTGGAAAAATTCACAAATAAGTGGACATTAAAAGGAATCTTTTTAAATAACAGATCAGTGAAGTCATAGGGAAAATCTGAAGACAAATAAAAGCACTACACAGTGAAACTTATAAAACATACTGAAAACAATGCTAAGAGGAAATATATGGCTATAAACACATGTATTATAAAATAAGAAACATCTTAAGTAAGTAACCTCACTACATGTTGAATAACTAGAAGAGCGAATTAAGTGCAAAGCTAGCAAGACAAAATAATAAAGATTAGAACAAACAAACAGAAAATGCAATAGAAAAAACTAATGAACAAAGATTTTTTTTAAGTTCAACAAAACCAACAAACCTGTAAACTAGATTGAATTTAAAAAAAAAAAAAGAGATGAGTAAAAATACAAAAATCCGGTAAGAAAGCAGGGCCTTTTCTGAGTACACCTTATTTGAAATGGATCGGAACAGAAACATTTCACATTTTGAAATTCTTTGAATTTTTGGAATATTTGCATAGACTTTGGCATCATATTGGCCCTCAAAAAGTTTTAGACTTCAGATCACTCCAGATTTTGGATTTCAGATAAGGGATGTTCAAACTGTATTAATGATTTTACAGAAAAAAAGATTATAAAACAGTATTGAGCAACTGCACTCCAACAAATTGGATAATCAAGATGAAACTGACATATCCCGCAATTATTCAGCATGGTTAAAATTCTAAAGGCCTCTCATAACCAAATATAATGAAGGTGATGGCACATGCCTACAATTCCAGTACTCAGGAGGCTGAGGCAGGAGGATCATTGAGAGTTTGAGACCAGCCTGGGCTACAAAGTAAGCTCAAGGCCAGCCTGAACTGCATAGCGAGACCCTGTCTCAAAAAGACAAAAATAAATAAATAAATAAATAAATAAATAAAAGTGAGGGACGCAGAACAGAAATTCTCATATGTTCTTAATGAGGATGTAAAATGATATAGCCATTTTATAAAAATATGGCCACACTGTTTTCCAAAATCAGACATAAATTTAATGTAATTCAGCAATCTTACTACTGCTATATACTACAAAGAAAAATTAATATTTATACAAAGATCCTGTAACTGTTTATATTAACTCTATTCATAATTGCAAAAAGAATTAGAACTCACATGTCCTACAACTAGTGACTGGATAAACCAACTATGGTACATCCATACAATGGAATTTAATTTAGCAATAAAAAGTAACAAATGACTCACAACTTGGAGAATGCACAATGGCACCAGCCTAAGTAAAAGAAATCAGTTTGAGGGGGCCAGGGATATAGCTCAGAGGCATAAGCAACTGCCTGGCAAGTGCAAGGTCCTGAGTTCAAGTCCTAATACCAAAAAAACCCAGAAAAATATCAGTTTAAAAAGGTTACGCACTATATGATTCCATTTATGTGATATTCTCAAAAAGACAAATTATGCCACATGTCTGTAATCCCAGCTACTAGGAAGTTGAGACAAGATTATAAACTGAAAGTCAGTCTGGACAACTTTAGCAAGATTCTGCTTCAAAATTTCAAAAAAAGAAAAAAGGGCTAAGGTTGTAGCTCAGTGGCAAAACTCTTGTCTAGCACGTACAAAGCATGGGGCTAAATACCCACTATCAAAAAGAAGAAACTAAAGTCCATTATCAGGAGTTGCCAAGGGCTGAAGGTACGAGAAAAGCATGAGTACAAAAGGATACCACCAGGTAGTTTTCTAGAATGATGGAACTGTTTGGTATCCTTACTACTGTGTCAATTGTACGATTATATTAATTTTTTTTTTCTTTGTGCCAGGGATCGAACTCCCAACCTCATGCTTGCCAGGCAGGTGCTTACAAGGCTGAGCTAAATCCCCAAACCCTTATATGAATGTTTTAATACATTATATTAAAATTGAAAAAACTATCTACTCCAAAAAAGCCTCCATTTTTAAAACGTATGATAATCTGAAGTAATATTTCTATCAACTCACAAGTCAGGAACATAATAGGTTAAAAATATTAACAAAAATAAATTATCAGAGACTATATATTGTAAAATTTCTACTTTTCAATTTATGATTTTCTTACCAAGTCCAAGACTGATCCTGCAAAGCTGATCCATAGGTTTTTAAAATAATGAGTTCTTTTATTCAGAAATATACTTGACTTATTTCAGATAAGCACTGTATTTTACTTCTCATCAGCCACGGAAGATGGGCATTCTGGGGGTTTCATGACAATGCAAAGTCACCTCCTGCCCTGCTTTCTGTGTGGACAGATAGAGCACTTCCTGGAAAAATGATTCACTTGTGTGATTCCTTGGCTCCATCTCCCCACCTTCTTAGAATTAAACCAGGTGTTAGTCAGCTCCTGCCCTTATCTGAAGGAACCCCTTCTGCTTCCGTAAATGAGGGATTTAGGTTTTATACCTCCACAGTGCCTCACTGGCTCAGAGGCCTTTCTGGCTCAGTCTGAGCTGTCTACAGGTAAGGGAATCCTTGCCTTGCCTCTTCCCACAGGTGACATGGTTAAACTCCCCTGCTGTTGGCAGTGACTCCACCTACTTTGTGTCTTGGAGTTTTAGTTATCTTCTAGTTTAGGAAACTACTGGGTTTGCTGTTTTAGGTATTTCTCTCTCTGTTGTTGTTGTTGTTTTTTTTTTTTTTTTTTTGCGGCACCGGGGACTGAACTCACAACTGCGGGCCTGCCAGGGCAGGCGCTTAAGGCACTGAGCTCTGTTGTTGTTTTGACTGCCACAAAACAGAACACCAACTTCACACTATCACCATCAACACAAAATCCAAGAATTAGCTTAGTTTTTTGTACAAGATAGTAATTCAAATCTATTTTATGGAAAAATAATTGATATACTTTCCTTACTATTTTATTATGAGTTAAAAACTAATTTTTTACATAACACTAACTTTAACAAGGCCATTAACAATTGTGCTACTTATTTTTATTTTTAAAGCCCATGTGCTCACTGATTTTAATGGGAGGCAGAATGTACTCTGAAGCCTAGATGCAAAAGACACTTTTTAAAAGATATTCCAAGGCCAGGTGTGGTGATGCACACCTGTCATTCCAGCACTTGGGAGATTGAGGCAAGAGGACTGCTGCAAGTTTGAGGCCAGCCTGGGCTACAAAGTGAGTTCAAGGCCAGCCTGACTTGCCTAGTGAAACCCTATCTCAAAAAGACCAAAAAAAAAAGAAGTAATTGATTAAATTTTTTAAAAGATATTCAAGACCTGGAACCCAGTTGAGAAACAAATTATATATATTCTCATCAGCATGCAATAATTTTAATGTCTGTTTTGGCAAAAGACATATCCTTTTTATAATAAGGACCACCCATGATCTGTCATTCTGTAAGTCCCCATATTTCATGAGTTTAAAATGAAGACAGTTTATATTAGGCTTCTTCCCTCAGTAGAATTTTAACTCTAGGGATGTTAATTTTCCTAGCAGTTAGTGTTCCTACCACTAAGCAATTTTTTACAGAAGCAAATACATGAATGCCAAATTAAAATGGATTTTCAACTAGTGTTTTCATGTCATATAAGTGATTTTCATATGTCATATAAAAGACAAATAATGCCTGATATAATGAGCTCACATGGATAGAGACAGAATAGCTCTTCCTTACAAAATTTCAAATAAAAAGTACACATAGAAAGCATTTGAGACTGGGCATGGTGGTGCATGCCTGTAATCCCAGCACTTGGAAAACTGAGGCAGGAGAACCCCTGTGAGTTCAAGGCCAACCTGAACTGCATAGTAAGATTCTGTCTCAAAAAGACACAAAAAAATAAAAAAATAAAAAGCATTTGAAAACATTATTTGACAACCAGCCAACCATTATTGCCTGCTGCAGGTAAGACTTATCAATATACATTAAAACACAGCAAAAAGCACAGTGAGAACCAGGATATCTATAGTCTCAAAAGTTTTTTTCCATGGCACGCTTGTAATCTCAGCCCTTGGGATGCTGAGGCAGCTGTGAGTTGGAGGCCAGCCTGCACTACACAGCAAGACCTTGTCACAAAAAAAAGTATCTTTCCTTAAGAAATCTCCTAGTTACTAAGGGAAAATAATAACTTCACAGAAGAGAAACCTGGTATATATCGCCTTAAGCGATCAAACTCCATCAACAGTATTGGGACAAACACATATCGTATACCTTGACATATGAAGCACTTAATGTGGAGTTCCTGCCATAAATGTACACTAGAATGTAACCATGAGAACACACTGGACAAATACAAATTGAGGGACAACAGAAATTACTGCCCTATACTCTTTTTTTTTTTTTTTTTGGTACCAGGGATCAAACTCATAATCTCGCACCTGCCAGGCAGGCACTTATGCCACTGAGCTAAATCACCAGCCCTATTTTTTGAGAAAGGGTCTCACTATGCAGTTCAGGATGGCCTTGAACTCACTTCATACCCCAGGCTGGTCTCAAACTCACAGCGATCCTCCCGCCTCAGCCTCCCAAGTGCTGGGATTAAAGGCGTGCACCATCATGCCTGGCTACTGGCCTGTACTCTTAAAACTGTCAAGGCCATAAAAGACAGACTGAAGAAATACTCCCATTGAAAGAAACTGAGGAGAAATGACAACTAATCTTAATAATTGATCCTGAACAAAATCCTAATCCAGAAATAGTTTCCTTTTGTTACACGGACTATAAATGGGATAATTGGCAAAATATGTCTGTAGACAATTTTACTTGTGCTCGTTTAAGACATACATATTAAGTTATTTAGATGTTAAAGACATTGTGTATATAATTTATTCTCAACTTATTAAAAAGAATATTGTGTACATTATGTAGAGAAAAAAGTGATAAAGCAAATGTAATACACAGTAACATTTGGGAAATGTGAGTAAGATATATAAGGGTTCTCTGCTATTTTTACAACCTATCTCTAACTCTAAAATTATTTCAATAAATAAAAACAATGCCAATTAAGATAAACTTTTTATTTTCTCTAATACTAGGATCATCACTGTAATCTTTCTCAGAAGACCACGAAATTTTAAAATTGATATAAAAGTATATTATCTCTCCCCCAAATCTCTCAAATTTACAAATGAAGATAATGAAATCAAATGACTTGCTTAAGTATCACACCTCTTTTGAGTCACAGCCAAGAGGACTAGCCAGGTCTAACTCCACTCAACTTTATCTTTTGACTATTCCAAAATGTCTTGATATCTTTATACTGTTTTCTACTCTTTAAAACATGTGATACCAAGATATTTATTCCTTCTCATATATTCAACATGCAATGACAAACACTTTCAAAATATCTAGATTTTCCAGGGATTTAGCTCAGTGGTGTAAGCACCTGCCTGGCATGCATGAGGCTGTGAGTTCGATCCCTGATACCAAAGGATACCAAAGGAAAAAAAAAAGTACCAACTACCTAGATTTTATTTTTAAAAAAACTATCTGGGTATCATTGCTACTACTAGTGATCTTTTTGTTTTTTACTGTAATGCCACTGAACTTAGGGTATTAACACTAAACAACATTCCCAACATTTATTTTATTTCTACCTTTATATTCACACTAAGCAACATTCCCAACATTTATTTTATTTCCTTCTATATATCTATATCTATAGATACAGATATAAATATAGATATAAATATAGATATATATTGCCCAGGCAAGGCTCAATCTTGCCATCCTCCTGCCTTAGCCTCTCAGAGAGCTGGGATTAAAGGTATGCACCACTATACCCAGCTTTGATAATCTTTAATAACCAATATGAATAAATATCAGTTTTAAATACCAGTCAAATACTACACCAAGCATTAAAAATAAGAAAATTAACATACCACACTATTAGGTCCACATGGTAGAGACCAAGTTTGCATTATTAATCATTACAGCCTCACCACTTAGAACAGTGCCTGACACACAGTAAATACTGAAATTACTGTTATATGCTACAAAATAAAAGACAGGAGTGGCATGTATGTGGAATTTATATCAGTGGGATCAATAAAGTACCTCAAGATACACAGTAAGGAAGTTGTATTTTTCAGCTGAGCTCTAGAAAGACAAGTAAGATTTTAATAGACATGGAAGCAGTGGGATGGTGATAGGAAGGTAGTGGGATTTTGACAAAACAGCCCAAAGGCAAGAAAACAAATGGCATTTCTACTGGTCTAAACTTAGGCTTACCTATCGTTGCTGCAAGTTCTGGATCAAAAGTATCATCTGTGAACCTCAAGAGCAGGCTAAAAGAGAGAAAAAGACCAAGGAGTTAACATTTATTTCTAATCCTATGATACATGTGTTCATGACTGTAATTGTTTGTCATAAATTATTAGATACAGATAAGAAAAGTTGGTGTAGGCCTGCTCTCAGGAATACTGCTTCAGTGCATTTTTATACAGAGGAATTACATTATTAGAAAGACAATTTAAAAGTCCCAAGGGCAAAACAGTTTACTACAAATGTGTATGTACCTCATATGTTTCAGGTGCGAAGATAGGTTCTTGTTAACTTTTTAAAAAATCGGTATTATGCCCTTCTGAGAAAATATAAGCAACATGTCATGCTTTAATTGAAAAAATGAAACTAGAAATAGTCTTCTTGGAAGGCAACACAGTCACTCTGAAAAAAAATCTCTTGTGTAATCCACTCTGCATTCAAGTAAAAACAAAAAGGCAAAAAAGCATAACATTTTGTAACAAGTAGTATGACTATTACCTAAGTGGGAAGAAAAGGTACAGTAAAAAAAGAGGGTAGATCTGTAACAGCCAGAACAGATGTTCTCTGACAAGTGCTAGGTTGGGTATAAAAAACAAGTGGGCAAGTGGAAGCTAATGAAGGCTTTTAAAGAATGGAATGACAAGAGCTGTTCTGTTTTGAACAGTTAGTGCCAGAAAAAATAGAGGAAAATAAATCAACAAAAACCATGGTTATAGTGAGAGGGAAGGAAGGACTAAATTTTGCAAATATCTAACTGGAAAGAAGGAATAAAAGTAAAAGACACCAGATCAGGAGAATACCCTAAGACGTTTCCCCTTGCCTCATCATTTTACTTCATACAAAGTAAAAGTGTTTAATAATTAGTCTCTTCAAAACATGAAATCTAACATTCTGATAAAGCCCTACATTTACAAAATTAATCAGAATTATTTCACATTAACTCCAAATTGTTCTATTGACCTATTTACATTAATAAAATAAAGTAGTAATCAGAAACATTTTCATGAATATTTCTACAGGTTGTGATTACTGCTGCTAGAGATACTCTTGTCCACGCAGTATATAGTAAAACGTAATGACTTCTGAGGCTGGGGATGTAGCTCAGCGGCACAAGCACCTGTCTGGCAAGCACAAGGTCCTGAGTTTAATTCCCAGTACTTGGCGGGGGGATAACGGCCTCATGATAGTTCCCAAACACAGTAACATTAAATAATTATATTTGAAGGATTAACTCTCCCTTTTTTGGTTTTATTTTCTTTTGTCTGCCCCTAGGCAGGCACCACAGGATCAAAGTAAAACAGAAGATTCAAATTTTAGATTTTCCTGCTTAACTTCTTGACCATAACTTTTTTACTCACCAACATGAATTAGGTGTTAACATTAATAAGACTGTTAATGACAATAAAATTTTTCCTCTTCCTGCCCAATATAATTACCCAAAATTTAAAAATAGAAGACACATATCTATACATGGTCACCACAACAAAAACCATAGGTGAACATAACTGTGTGTAGTAATATTAACAATACCAATATCATAGAAAAAGTAGTAACTTTTTTACTATTACTTATTAAATACATAACAGTGTGCCCAATACTGAGCCAGGGAGTTTTCTTCAATGATTGTTAACTCGTCATTAACGGTACACTGTCAGAAAAGACAGGGAATTGGTATGGTGTGAGACAACAAATTTTAATATAACCTCTGAGTACAAGTCAGAGCTTAGCCAAGGGAACACTGTTAGACCAAAACGTATTCAAAATTGTGCATACACATTTTTTAAAATAGTGTCTATTTCTCTATTAGACTCTGAAAGAAATTCAGATCCCCAAAATGATTATGAACCCTACTCTTCGTACTGCCTATTTAAGCTTGTTTTTATATTTTCAAAGTTAAAGGAGCACAATTCCGTCCCTACATAATTGAGAACTATCAGTAAGTATACCACTCAGATAAAACCAAACTTATAACAAAGGGAGTGGGATTATAATTAATCTGTATTTCTCAATTTAAAAACAAATTCACCTAAACAAATGGGAATGAAAGGTGTACCTGAGTAGTTGCAATTTAGATAATAAAAAGTTTCTATATTCCCTTCCCAGTGTTACATTTTTTACCTCACCAGGCCTAGCCATCAAATCAGATTTTAAACCATACACTGAATATTTGACATTGTTCGAGAGGTTTCTATTAAACCCCTCACTCTTCCAGTGGAAGCTACAGTGTTCAAGTATCACACACAAGGTTACACAAGAGGTAGCACTAGCTTTGGAATCCTGATCTCCTAACTACTATCACAAACTCTTTACACTCTGGCATTATGAGATAAACCAGAAAGAAATCTACCTATTTGAATTAAGCGATCCTCTGTTGTGCAGTAACCCCTTCATGACACAACTGCCATCTTACTTCCACTGCCTCTAGCTCTTTAAGGAAATAAAGAGCGACTGGTTGGAACAACCCATTAAGATTATATCTATGACTAACCTTTTTGTACTAACTTGTCCTAAAAAGAATAGGCTTCCACTTTAGTGAAGTCATTTATTCTCATCTTATCCACAAAGAGAAATCTTCAAGGTTGTTTTCTGTACCATATTACATAGGCTAATAATGTATGTCTAACCAGAAAAATAAGAATTATGTCCCAAGATGCAATCCTTTCTTGAAAGATAGTTAAAATTTTGCAGTGATCACTTCACAATTGAGCACTGAAAAAAGTTTAATGCAGATTAGGCCCAAATAAAATTGTCAGGGCTGGGCATGGTGGCACACCAGGAGGCTGAGACAGGACAGCCATGAGCTTGGGCTACACAGTGAGTTCAAGGCCAGCCTGAACTAACTATATAGCAAGACCCTGTCTCTCAAAAAAAAAAAAAAACAAAAAAAAAAAAAAAAAAAAAACAAAAAAAAAAAAGATAATTGTCTGGCAAATGAATGAAGGAGAGTAACAAATTCACTTATCAAGAGGGAGTGCTGGGGCATGCTTGTAATCAATCCCAGCACTTGCTGTGGCAGGACAGAGCCTGGGTTACAAAGTGAGTTCAAGGCCAGCCTGAACTGCATAGTGAGAGCCTGTCCTAAAAAGAAAGAAAGAAATATACTTATCTAACCTTACTCTAAAAGGAGAACTTCAACTATCTACTGCAGCTCACTGTACCTCCAGTTAATCTTCTAGAAAAGTTTAATACACCTATTCATTATCCACTGAGTATACTGGTCTTAACCAACCACATATTGGGCTGAATCACAGGAAATGACAACCGATTATTCTTGATTTCAAAAACAGCATTCTGGTATCCCTTAAGTTAAACGAGGGCATTCTCTCAAGGCAAAGAGGAAAAAAAAAAAAAAAAAGAACACCAGGCTATGGAACTGCTAGTAAAATAACGTCAAGGATTTTAACTATCAACCTTCAAGTATGTACAAAAATGGCTAGTGACCAGAAAAGTGATTTATTACTTTAACACACATATACATACATGCATACAAATCATACTGTTACGTTCATCCATAGTTTCATCAGTCTTTTACCTAGGCAAATCTTTTGTAGTGTACAAAGAGCACATCAAGTGAGAAAAATGAAAACGATTGACCAAATTTTTAAAAAACATGTTACATTTCAGGATTCATTACAGAATAAACTTCCAAGTCTTTTAAGTATCTTAAAAAGTAAGACTTTATGATTTAAAAAGTTATTTGAAAAAGGTACGTAAAAAAAAAGAAAAGAAAAAGGTATGCATATCAGGAGGCACAGTTAAACATGAAATTGCTTACAGTACCTGAACTTTAAATATTACTTTAAAGATCAAGACGAATCAGAACCCTAACCCACTCACAATCAGGAGGCAGCCGGCATGCTGACACACACCTATAAATTCAGCACATGGGAGACTGAGGCAAGAGGATCGCTGCAAGTTCGAGGCCAGACTGGGCTACAAAGCGAGTACAAGGCCAGCCTGAACTGCATAGCGAAACCTCCCCTTTCTCAAAAAGACAAAAAATAAATAAATAAAAATCAGACTGCAAGGGTGATTACAAGGGTGATTTCACCTGGAGAACTTTGTTCGAAGACCTGGAAGAAATCACAAGCATCTGGCAACACTCATCTAGTTTCCTATCTTACTTAACACGCTTTCGCCGATAACAAGGCTCTTCAGAGTGGACAACACGTCCTCGTCCATCCTGACCCCGCTCCGCCCGGAGCCCAGCTCTAACTACTGTCAGTCCTGTCTTCCCAGACGAAAGGGTCGAAAAAACAAGACAATGCCACTGTCTCTTTCCATCTCCCTACGATGTGGCAAAAGGACAAGGAAAGACTTGACTTTATTTTCAAACGTGGTTCTACAGCGTAAGCAATCACGCCTTGTGCTTGAGAGTGACTTTTTCAGGCAGTCTCCAGACCGACGAGTTTTCACAGCTGACTAATTAAAAACACAAAGACGCGACAACAGGCTGGGCCCAAACAGGCCAGGAATGTGATCCAAGGCGTCATGAAACTCGCCGTGCAGAACATTACCCAGGTCTTTAGAAAATGTCCACCAAAAGCCCTTAAGAGGCAGAGTTACAACGCCCGACTTCGGGGGGCGCGGCGCGACCCGGACCCGGGCGAGGGGACCCGGCCACACCGCGCCACTCCGGGCCCCGCCGCCCCGCCGCCGCCGCCGCCGCCGCCACGCCCTGGCTCCGCGGCAGCCAACCGGCCGGCCGTGCGGAGGCCCGCGGCTTTTCTCCGTGTCACAGGAGGGACGGCTGTCCGGAGAGCCTGGGCCGGGCCAGCAGGCTCGGAAGCTGGGCCGCGGCAGATCGCGGACGCGGGACTGAGGACCTCGCCAGGGGAGTTCGTCCGGCCCGGGTCCCGGAGGCAGCAGGAGCCCCGCCGCCCTCTCCCCTGCCCACACACCCGCCTCACCTGGACTTGCCCACCCCACTCTCGCCGATAATAAGGATCTTCAACGTGGTCAACACGTCCTCGTCCATTCTCACCCCGCTCCCCCCAAGCCCAGCCGGCCACTGTGTGAGCCTCTCAACCCTTGCCTCGGAGACCAACTCGCGCATGCGCACCGCCACCTTCCTGTTACACAGCGTGTTTAGATTGCGGACGCCGCGACGCCCCAGTTCCGCCTCCAGGCAGCTCTGCGCCTGCGCACACCCAGGGTCTCAGGCGTCTTTCCGGTAGCTTGGGCTTCTGCTGGCGCATGCGCTTTTGGGGACCTCCATACGTGTTTTCGCCGACCTAACTGTAAGTTTTGAGCTTTATGCTGTGTAATCCTGAGGTGACGGAGTTTGGGGAGTGACTACGAAGCACTCTTGTTTCAGCAGCTACTCCTGACAGCTGCTTTGTGGTGCACTGTTTGGAAGTAGATTGTTTGAAATACAGGTTCAACTCTACTGTAGAAAAGCTTAGTTATCGAGTTGAGTGACCAGCCATCCTGATAAGAATTAAAATATAAATAGGCTGAACAGGGACTTTGGACAAAGAATGAATCTCTCAGGCAATATGAAACTCGGCCCACTCCCTGCTAAAGAGTGGTACAACCACTCCTTACTAAGATCCTGAGTTCTGAGGAATTTAAAATGCAAGATAACTAGTTTTTCTCTCTAAAATCCGTTTCCCTTAAACGCTACGTGTTGAAGATATGGGTTAGAAGCCCGAGTTCCATTTGGTCATTTCAAATCCACGGAGCCACCTGGCATAGGTGGCCACTAAACAATTTAGCAATTTCTGTGCTCTGCTTGTTTAGAATTAGCCCTGGATTGGGGAGTCCAGGGACCCCCTACTGGAAACCCAGGGTTTCCAATAAAACTCTCCTAACCCCCACCATTCCTAGATGTCAGCCCACGAAGTAGTCATATTTGACATCTAACAAGTTAGGAGCTATTGTTTCTGGCCCAGTACCATCTTGCCTTGTTTTGTATGCTAGTTCCCCAGACTGTTTCCCCATCTTTTCTAATTGCCATAAAGACTGAGTTAACTAAAGTGCTGTATAAAATATATGGACAGGTGTTTAAGTGTTACCTTCTGCTGGATTGAAGAGTGTCCTTCCCATGTTAATTCATCTTGAAAGGGAGATGTAGACTTAAGGTAACTTCAAACCAAATATTCCTGCTCAACAAAAGAACTTGGACATCGTGATTACAAGAATTGTATGTGTGTACCTTGTCTCTTTCATTAAATTGTAAATAAATCTTAGTAAAGGTACCAAACTTCATATATGAATACCTCGCCAAGTTCCTGATAGGGCACTAGAGAAACATTAGTTCTCATGTCTTATTTTCCTATGCTTGAAGCTAAAGTCACATGTAACAGACAGTTGAATATATATATTCATATTTACATATATTATATATGTATAACTTAGAATAAATCGAGGAATAGCTCATCAGATAACCAAATGGTTCCTTCAGGTCTTTACTCAAATACTGAGTTCTTAATGAAGTTGCTTTCCTGCCTAGACTACTAAAATGTCCAAGTCCCTGTGGCATTCCCTTTGTCTCTTTGCACCATTTTTCTGCATAACACTTTACCACCTTCTGAAGTATGCTTTTTAGTATTTAATTTGTTCATTGTCTAATCTTCCCTAAAGAGAAGTCCCTTCAGAGCAAGAATTTTTTTTACTTGTTTTGTTTATTGGTGTATCCGCCTCGTCACTAGTATATCCTTACCACATAATATATGCTAAATAAATATCTGTTGAATGAATTAATTGAATAAGTGTTCTAGAGTCTATTCCTAACCTTGGAGAATGATGTCGTGAGTCAACTTCAACCTCAGAAAATAACCCTATCCAGTTTACTTTTAGTTGTAGCATCAGGATTTTAGTCGGAGTTTGAAGTACTGTGAAGGTCACCTGCTCTGGAGCAGTGATTCTAAAAGCTTAGTCCCCAGATTCCTAGAGGGTTCACCGGAGAGGGTGTCCTCAGATCAAACTATTTGTGTAATTATTTAAAAGGTTACTTTTAAATGGTTTGCTAGCTCATAATAACACAATACAGTTTTCCAGAGGCTATGTAACATGTGGTATCAAAACAGACTGAAGAACCAACATGAGAATTCAGTTGCTTTCTGCTAAGTTACATATCAGATTTGATAAAATGTATAGCAGTGTCACTCTTCTCATTAATTTTTGTTTCAAAGTAGTTATTTTTTTAAAAGCTACTTTCATAAACATTTCTGTTACGACAGTAATAGATCTGTTATTTTTAAGTGAGTCAATACAAATGTTCAAAATTTTCTGGTTTTTTATTGCCTTGGAATTCAGAAATAAAACAAAATAAAATAAAATTTTCTGTTTAATTTCTGGTAGGGTAAATCTTAACATAAAACCACCCAATTAAAAAATCTTTTGGATCCACAAACAGTTTGAGAACTGTTGTATTGTACTAATCACAACTAGATAAATAGGAAAGTAAAAACAGAAAATGTTCTAGTCAAATCCAAGCCTGCTTCTTTCAACACGTAACACTGTTGCTCACCTTTGGTTACATTATTTTCTCTTCCATTTCCTCATGCTTCTCTTATGGCATAAAAGACCTTACTTGAGGGATCACAGTATTATCAAGCTCAGTTTTTTGTGCAGTCCTCTTCATCACCATTTGAACATTTTGATTCTTTGAGTTTTAGCCTGATTTTAGCTTCTTAGTCTGTGCAAACTGCTCCCTGGTCTTACTCCACTTACATGGATTCTTCTCATTTAACTCAGTGAGTGCTAAAGTTACAAATCTCAGGCAGAGATTTTTCTCCTTGAGTTCAGGC
Organism: Dasyprocta punctata; assembly: GCA_004363535.1. NCBI lineage: Eukaryota > Metazoa > Chordata > Mammalia > Rodentia > Dasyproctidae > Dasyprocta > Dasyprocta punctata. The sequence continues at coordinate 15,970 of RJWM01007843.1, read as the reverse complement.
CAACATGCACCACCAATCACCAAGACATTGCTGCCTTGGTGTTCCCAGGTGGATTTTGCCAAGCTAAACATGACTGACAATGTACACATTAACTTCCCCTCTCTTATGGTTTAAGTACGAAGTGTTCCCCCAAAAAAGAGGAGGCCTGAGAAGTGGGTGGGTCATGAGGGTTTTAACTTCGTCAGTAGCTTCACCATTGATGAGATCATACTTTGATGGCATCATCCAGAGCTATGGAAACAGAAAGTGGGTCAGAGAGGCATGACCTCGGGTACTGTAGCTGGTCCCTGGCTCCTTCCTCTCTGACTCAGCCTCCCTCGCTGTCTGCTCTCTGCTTGTTAGGAGATGAGTAGCTTTGTCCTAATGCCACAATGCTCTGTCTCACCTCGAGCCCACAATGGAATCAGCTGACTATGGATCTCAAACTTCTGAAACTGCGAACCAAAATAAATCTGTCCTCTTTGTAAGTTGCTTATGTCAAGTACTTTTTCACTGGACCCAAAGCTGACTAGTACATCCTCTAGATTAGCTTTTCTCTCATTTGATTTTCTTTTTCTCATTCTCTAGTTACTCTTAGTCCTCACCTTTCTCCTTCAGCAGGTCTGAAATATACCTGCTTTTTCACCTCTCCTACCACTACTATGGTCATCACCATCATCTATCTGCTAGATTCCCATATGAGCTATGCAACTGCCCTTGAAGCCCCTCCCCTCACACTATAACACTACTGCTAAAGTGATATTTTTAAAAATGCTGATTGGAGCCATCCATATTCTCCTCACTGCCTTGACAAATGCTTGTTCACTTATTACAACCCCTGATTATTCTTCCAACATTAGCTCTTGTTATGCCATGCCTTGCTGCCAATTTAAACTACTTTCATATTTTAACAGACTATATTTTGCTTCTCTTCAGTTTCCTTCTGCCTGAAGTGCTGTTCCCATCCCCTGCCCCTTGCACATATTCAGACACATTTGCTTGGGCAACTCCTATTCATCCTCCCTGTTACAGCTCTTGATGCTCTTACTCTGTACAACTTCCTTGGTTTCCCTGGGCAGTGTTACCTGCTCCTCTTGTGTGTTTTGCTAGAGCCCTAGCTTGTATTGTGATACGTATCCCACAGTATTATAGTCATGTGTCTGTCTGCTCCCCCACCAGAATATTTGCCTTCTGATGGCAAAACGAAGGTCCTATCCTCGTTTTGTCTTCAGCATCTCACACAATGCCTACCCTGCAGTACTTACTCAAAAAATATTTTTTGATACAAAAATCCCAAATCAACCTAACAGATTTGGCACAGGGTAGCCTGCTTGTTTATTTTATTGTTTACTTTGGTTTATAAGAACCAAGACAAGAGAGCCGGGCGTGGTGGCGCACGCCTTTAATCCCAGCACTCGGGAGGCTGAGGTAGGCAGAGCGTTGTGAGTTCGAGGCCGGCTTGGGCTACAACACGAGCACAAGGCTGGCCTGAGCTTCATAGTGCGACCCTGCCTCAAAAAACCAGGGCCGGGAGTTTGGCTCAGTGCCTTAAGCGCCTGTCCTGGCAGGCGTGAGGTTGTGAGTTTAATCCCCGGTGCCGCAAAAAAAAAAAAAAAAAAAAAAAAAAAAAAAAAAAAAAAAAAAAAAAAAAGAACCAAGACAGATATAAGTGTCCATCTTGAACATCAGGGCTGAAAAAAAAACCTACAATAACTTCTAGTGCACCCCCATTATCAGGTTCTGCTGGACAGAAAGAAAACATTCATGTATGCCCAGATAAGACAAGGTAGTGTTTTTCATGCCAAATGAGTGACATAGGTAATAAATACTCCAGAAATTCAGACACGAATATAGTAATCCCTCAGTGTCTGTGAGACATTGTTTTCAGGACCATCTGTAGATACCAAAGCTGAGAATTTAGCTCAGTGGTGTAAGCAACTGCCTAGCAGGTGAGTTCGATCCCCAGTTACCCAAAGGAAAAAAAAAAAGACACTAAAATCCTGGGATGCTCAAGTTTCTTATATGAAATGGCATAGTGTTCGTATATAACCGCACAGTACCCCACTACTAGATTACTTATAATACCTAATACAATGTAAATACTATGTAAATGATTGTTGCACTATAATTTTAGGGAGTGGTATAAGAAAAATCCGAACACATTCAGTATAGATGGAAATTTTTCAAAATATTTTCAATACCCAGCTGGTCAAATCTGCAGATGTGGAGCACAAAAATACAGGGGGCTGACAGTAATTGGTAACTGAAGCTTAGGGCAACCAAAAGAGTCTTCATGAAGGAAGCAAGACTTGAAGGAAAGGTACATTGGAGACAAGCACAATGGGAAGGAATTTGTATTGTTAGGAATGAGGACAGGCATGGCCTGAAATAACCCACCTATCAGCCTTGGAAGATTTGTACAGGCATCAAATGTGGACAATTAGTAAGTGAGTAATAGGCTGGGTACAACTTTCTTTATTTTTTTTTCTTTTTTTTTCTTTTTTTGTGAGACCGGGGATCAAACTCACAACCTCGCGCCTGCCAGGCAGGTGCTTAAGCCACTGAACCAAACTCCCGGCCCTAGTTTTTTGAGGCAGGGTCGCAATATGTAGCTCAGGCTGGCTTTGCGCTCGTGTTGTAGCCCAAGTTGGCCTTGAACTCACAACGCTCCTCCTACCTCAGCCTCCGAGCACTGGGATTAAAGGCGTGCACCACCACGTCCGGCTTGGGCCCAACTTTCATTGCTAATCTGTGGACTTTGTGCTTTACTTAAGTGCTCATTGAATAGGTTTTTAGGCATCAGAGTGCATGTAAAATATAAAATTTTAATGGATAGATATCTACATATAGGAAATCTAAAGGAAAGGGCAGAAATAGAAGCATGGGACCTCATTGGAAATTATTTAAGATTTGAGTGTTGTAAGAGTGAGGGGCCTAGTAATACAGGGATGTGTACAAAAGATAAAAAATAATTGTCCCATGTTTGGTGAAGGAGAGAGAGAAGAACACAAAGGTCAAAAACATCAAGCATTTCTCCAGTGTCTCAAACCTTAGCACCACTGATAAGAAAGAAAATTCAAGACAAAAGCAAGGAAGAAAGTGTGTTAGGTTTAAGCCATACTGAATTTTGTGTGAAGGTGGACCTTGAAGGAAACAGTTTCAGAGCTCTTATAGAGCAGTGGTTCTAAAATTAAGGGAAGTGTTAAATAAACATATAGGAGATCACTGTTTTGGACTAACCTGTACTGGGTCCCAACAGAGCAGACTAAACACCAAAATAGAGTATCCCATACTAAAGTTTCATGTTAAAAACCAAAACCAAGGCCTTCCCATGAAGCAAGCCCCACCATGCTGATTGGAAAGAGCCTCAGCCAGAAGAGAAACCAAGTCTTCCTGTGAAGCAGGCTCTGCTATGCTGATCAGTATGAACCTCAACCAGAAGAGAAACCATGCTTTCCCATGAGTCAACTGTGCATGGGCTGAGAAACCAGAAGAGCATCCCCGCCACCCCTGCTGATTCAGAGGACTCAGGGTGAGATGATAGCAACTGAGGGGAAGGGAATAGCTTGATACTTGTATCGTTTGGTTGACTCTGCAGGCCTGGGCCTGGTGGTGTGGGCATCTACTTAGAGGATGGCAGTGTGCACTATGTCATCTGTGGGGGATCTCCTCCTGTCTTGTTTTTGAAATCCAATGTTTTGTTCCATTTTACTGTTTTGTTTTATCCCTGTGTCTGGTAACCTAAGCAACTGTCTTGAAGATAATGTGCAGTATTGCTCACATTGTTTCGTTTTGTTCCTATTTATTATTTCGTTTTATTCAATGTTATGTTTTGATTGATTGTATTCTCTTTTGTTTGATTTTGCTATGTCTGATGGTGTGGACAGCGATTGTGAAGATAGCAAGATATATTAGGGTAACCATTGTTGATTTTCTATTACCCTGTTTTGAAGTTCTGTACCACTTTCACTGCTTTGTTTTGATTGGCTCTATTCTGTTTCGTTTTGTTTTGTTGGATTTTAATCTTTTAAAAATAAAATAAAATAATAAACAAAAACCAAAACTAAGTTATCATGTGACATTTTGAGAAATCCATTCTAGAGAGATAACAACCAAATTTCTCACATAGGCTAGTTTCAATAGTCATGATAATGAAGTTCCAACTGCCTTAATCCTTGCACCAAAAAAGTGACTTGGAGTAGTCTCAGGCCAATTCTATTTCCATCGTTCAGTCTCCTGTTTCCCCAACACAAAGAAAGCAACTATCAAGTGACCAATCTGCTTCTTCTTGTTTCTTCTTTTCAGCCCACTGTCTCCACAGCCAACTTCTGCTCACCCTATCAAAAGAAGGAAGGAAGCAGGAAGTGTTGCCCAATTCTAGAATTAAAAATAAAACTAATTAAATCCCACAAAAAGAAAAACAAACAAAAAAAGAAAACAACACAACCGGCACCAACAACAATATGGTCCTTCAGACCAAATTCTGATTTTTTCTATTTTTTTCTCCTTTTCCATATTCATTTTTTTTTTTTTTTATGCGGCACCGGGGATTGAACTCACAGCCTTGCGCCTGCCAGACAGGCACTTACGCCACTGAGCCAAACTCCCGGCCCTCCATATCCATTTTATTTCAAGGAAGAAAAGAAAAAGAAAGAAGAAAAATAAATAAATAAATAAATAGTTAGTGTACTCTTGGGTCAAAAAATAAAAAAGTATAAACCTGAAAAAAATTCTGATTTTTTTCTCTTTGTGTTCCTTGATAGGGGCAGGAAGTCTATAGGACACCTCTGAAACTTTCCATTGTGTTGTGACCCTAAGATTGGTCTGAAAGAATAAATTGTGTTTTTAAAATTGTCAGTAAGAAAGCCCAAGAAACAAGAATCATAGAGACTGAAAAAAAAGTTACAAGTTTTGTTAACCTGCAAAGGAGACAACAGGAACTTTAAAAGTTAAGTTATCAACTTGCGTACTGTGAACTTTTACTCCAGTATCGGGGACCCAGCCTAGATCCCCTAACTTCCGAATGAGCGTAAGGCGAGGGCTTAAATAAATGAGACAAGTTGTATGATTTTAGGGCTCCAGGAGGATCAAAGCCCCTGCAGAGTTCTTGACTCTGCAGCTATCATGAGGGCTAAGACAAAGACCTCTCTGGATAACCCGTATATATTTTCAAATAGACAAAGAGAGGGGATACTGAGGGAGGTGCTGAGGGTGGTGCCGGAACTGAGCAGGACTTGGGAGTTACTTTAAGGACATCTCCAAGGAGGAAGGAATGCCAGGAATGGAGAACTATGTTATCTCCAAAATGGCCTTTGTGATGGGACTGTGATGCCCTGCAGAGTAAGACGCTTGCAGGGCAGTCTCTATTAACATAATTGATTATGGAACCAATATGTCCTCAGCTGTGACCTTCTTTACCTTGCCTTTTGAGGTATCACTGACCTCATTGGCCACTACAGGCCTCGATCAGGACCAGTGATTCATAGAATTTCCTTACTATGAATCAGCTCTCATCGCCAGGCAAGGGGCCTAGGCCTAGGACAGGCTCACAGATAAATAAAATGCCAATTAGTAAATTTTAAATCCTGCTCAGAACTGCTTCGTAATGTCTCCAACACTCCAAGCCTAGCGAAGAATTGCAACGTGCCAGTTACACCACCAGTCCTACTCTGTAGCACTGAGACAGTCATTCTCAACAAGGGCAGAGCTGTGTGATTCATGGAATGTTTATTCTCAAAGTATACATATTTAGCAGATACAGGGTTAACAGTGCTTTCTTTCAACACATCTTATGCCTTGCTCTCTGGTTTTCATAATTTCTGCAGAAAAATTTAAAGCCATGTGAACTGTCCTTCACTAGCTATTTTTCTCTGGCCGTCTTCAAGATTTTTTTTTGTTTTTAGTTCATATTATACACACATGCATAGAAATTATAACATTATCACTTATGATCTGTTATACATTAGTTATATTTTGTAGTTTATAATATACATACATAATTTTATGATATACATAATTTTATGATATATGCAAAATAGATACACATTGATATGGAATCTATACATACACTACTGGGTAGCAGATGCCCATACCATACTTTTCTTATGAAATTATGTACTTTAGCATCACAGTTGCCAGCTGTGCATCTCAGTAGCTGTACTAAGGAAGTACAAGAAGCAATCTTTGTGTGCAAGCACTTGGTAGACAAATGGTAAGGTGTGTCAAACAAGTGAGTTTTACCCACATTATGCATGATGTTACATTTCTGTGTATTTATAATTTGTTTTATTAAGTGTTTTCTTTTTATATTTCTTGTAGCATAACTGTAGCTCAATTCAGTACAATGTTGCATGAAAATCTGTTTTTACAACTTTAGAGGAAGTTGAAAGTGAGTAATCAGATGACTCGACTATGGATGATGACTTGGACCATGTAAGCCGAAAAAGTTGCAACAGTGAGATGGAGCCAGATATGACAGAAGAGAAGAGAATGAAGACCTTAACTCAGTTGGAGAAGAAAACAGTAATGTAAATAAATGTTTGACTAGTTAAAATGCTACAAAATGGTCATGTATACCTGAACTAGGTCAGAAAATGTCATTAGGTTCTTGCCAGGAGTGGAACCTGTTGGACAGAAGGCCAGCACTGTGATTCAGTGTTGGAAATTATAGCAGACAATATACTGCAAGATGTTATGAAATGCACTAATAATGAAATACAAGTAAAATGTTCTAGAACTATAAATGCCACACCACCCTAATGATTATCCAGGGTTAAATTTAGGACCACCCTAATGATTACCCAGGCCTAGGCTTAGGAGGTCTCACAGGTTGCTGACATCCTTTGAGAGACAGTGAGAGGCGTGTTGGATCACTGGTGACTAAGCCACTAAATACCAGAAACCTAAGCCCCTTTTTTCCCATTTCACACTTGAGTCCTTCTTCCCCTTTGCACTGAGTCCCTTTTTCCCTTCACCCTGCTTCCCATCTACCCGTTCCTGCTGGTGTCTTGTGAGCTTCAATAAACATAGTAGTTATTTACTATATACTACGAGGTGTACACTTGGCAAGTCTTCCCTTGTCATACACAAGAACCTGGACTATTTTTGACCACTCAGCTGTAACAGTAATACTCAAAAATATATTTATCATGACACTTCACTATCTCAACTAAAAGCCTTCATAGCAGGACTTTATCATCATAGTCATCAGAATCTAAAAGATTTATGGAGAAGAGACAGTTGTGATGTTGAGATTTTAGAACAATAATGATACTCAAGAGATTTGATGTCCTTCAAACTTACCTGCATTTTGATGACAAACCCACCAAGAAAGAAAAAATAAATCTGACAATTTGGCTGCTATTTGCTCATTCTTTGAAAACTTTGTTTCGGCAAAGTACATGACAGTTGACAAACAATTTGTATCATTTTGTAACTGTGGCAGCTTTCAGCAATATATGGCAAATAAACATTTCAAATATGGTATAAAAATATATACTCTCAACCGGGCATGGTGGCACACTCCTGTAATTCCACTGGGGAGGCTGAGGCAGGAGAATCATTGCAAGTTCAAGGTCAGCCTGGGCTACAAAGTGAGTTCAAGGCCAGCCTGAAATCCATAGCAAGACCTTGTCTCAAAAAGACAAAAAAAAAAAAAACCCCACAAAAAAACAATATATATGTACACACACACACACACACTCTGGTACACAGGAAGATTTTTTACACCTTGAATTTAAAAATCTGTCCTGGAACTCAGGCACCTTCTTTATCCATGCAGTAATAAACCATGTGAATGTGACACTGTAAACAGAATTGTTGTACCTATTTCAAAAAAGTAACTGAAATGTCCAACTTAACAACTAGTTCACTAGTTACTCATTGATGTTACATTTGCTAAAAGAACACCGGTTGACCAGCACGGGAATAATTTGCAAGAACAAAGTGGAGATTCCCCCCCAAAATGTTGCAAACTCACAATGGAAAAATGTACTATCTTTGCATTTCAGAAAGATATAACATTGGCCTCTTATATGGTGAAGATAAAAAAAAGTAGTATTGATACTGTCAATGCCACACCTTGATAAAATTGATAGTGAAACCAAGTGTAGTGGTATGCCCTGTAATCTCAGGGGAGGAGTGAAGGAAGCAAGAGAAAAGAGGGGAAAAAAAGAGAATAGAAGGAAAAAAAACTGAAACAAAGATTTGTGAATAAGGGAGAAAAGGGGCTGAAGAGAGGAGAGGGGATTGGGGAAAAAAGAAGAATCAAAATATACTATGTGGCCAGGCACTGTAGCACACACCTATAATCCCAGCACTGGAGAGGTTTAAGCAGGAGAATTGTTGCAAATTCGATACCAGCTTGTGCTACAAAGTGAGCTCAGAGCCAGCCTCAACTGCATAGAGAGACCCTGTCTCAAAAAGACAAAAAATAAATAAATTTTTAAAAAGATCATCATGTATATCTGAAGTATACCAATAAAGTTAACTTTAAAAAATTATTCTTAAGAACTCAAAGTATTACACATAAAAAGAATTTTCTTTTTTTGAAAGAGGGCTTCACTATGCAGTTCAGCTGGCCTTTGCCTCGGGCTCCCAAGTGCTGGGATAACAGGCATGCACCAACACACCTGAAAAAAAAAAATTCTTACAAGATGATGTACTGTTACAGGCAACTGAGTTAGACAGAAATATTATAGGCAGTCAGACAGGGCTAGGCCCTCAAAGGAACCCGTACAGAGGACCAGATATCTTGTGACCTTGGAAGAGATGCATACCTCTTGCTGTGGGCCAGATCTCATGACAGAAGGCAAAACAAATGCAACCACACCCTAAGTATAAGCATTAGGGATTAGGCATGGATCATCTTGAGAAGCCAGGAATTACCACCCCAATTCCCTAATCCGTAAGAATGCTCGCTTACTATGTGACTTGCTTCCCCATTTGTCCTTGATTTGGTCAATCTTATCTAAACAATTAAACTTATTGGTTGACCACAGTTCTGTCCCACCTCAAGCCCATCTGTCTTGCGAGTTCCCAGTTTTCCCCATCAGGGTTTTGCTCTATAAAAGTCACTAGAAAAGACAGAGTCTTTGGCAACCCGCTCGGTTCCCCTTCTGTCCCTCAGACAGAAGCTTTCTTTCTCTCAATAAATATGTTCTGCTCTAACCTTCCGTTGTTGTTCCTAAAATTCATTCTTTGATTTTAGAGAACACGAACTCGCACTGGATGTATAGTAGGTTGGGAGTTTCATTCCCCTATATCATTTGGAGATCTTCCACCAAGATTATATCCTATAACAGTATTATGTCTTTGAACATAACAATGGCTTTTTATCATGATGAAATTTGAATTCATTCACTTTCTTATTAATATATTTGCATCAATTTCTTATTTAGAAAATCTGATAGCTGGAAAGTCAAATCATGAGATTTATTCATGTTTTGTTCTTTTTGATCCACTACCTACTTTAATAACATTATCTATTAAGAAAAAATAATTACTTTGCACCGGCCAATATGTTGCTATAAATTATGTGAGAAAAGTATTTATTTAAAAAAGTTTAGGGACTACTGGTTGATACATAATCACTTCAAGAGGTAAGTATTAATTTTGAAAAATAAAGCTTCATTGCTGGCCAACATGATAAAAATCAGGCATTAAAATTTGCTCTGTTTTGTTTTGTTTTGCTTTGGTTTTTGTGAGACAGGATCTCTCTATGTAGTTCAGGCTGGCCTTGGACTCACAGCAATCTTCCTGCAGCCTCTCCTAAACGCTGGGATTATAGGTGTGCACAGCCACACCCAGTTTAAAATTTGCTCTTGATAAAAAAAAAAAAATCCCAGCAAGTGGGAGGGTGAGGCAGGAGGATCCTGAGAGTTCAAGGTCAACCTGCGCTACATAGCAGTTCCAGGCTACTCTGCACTACATAATGACAAAGAAAAACAGAGTAGTATGGATACTGTCAACTGAAACAAAGCATGGTGATGCAAGCCTCTAATCCCAGCAGTTGGAAAGCTGAGATGGGAGAGTCTGGTGAGTTCAAGGCCAGCCTGGACTACATAGTGATACCTTGTCTCAAAAAAAAAAAAAAAAAAAAAAAAAAAAAAAAAAAAAAAAAAAAAAAAAAAAAAAAAAAAAAAAAAAAAAAAAAAAAAAAAAAAAAAAAAAAAAAAAAAAAAAAAAAATGTTAAATTTTAAAAAAAAAAAAAAAAAGGCAGAGTAGATGTCGAGCTATGCAGCAACTATGATGTCACTCAAAACACAAAACTGTTGGCCAGTGGTTGTGTTTTACTAGATCCTAAACATGTCAGGCATAAATAGTTTTAATGTTCGCAAAGAAAATAACGAACACAGCCAGGCGTGGTGGTGCACGCCTTTAATCCCAGCACTCGGGAGGCTGAGGTAGCCGGAGCGTTGTGAGTTTGAGGCCTGCTTGGGCTACAATGCAAGCTCAAGGCCAGCTTGAGCCACATAGTGCGACCCTGCCTCAAAAAAAACCAGGGCCGGGAGTTTGGCTCAGCAGCTTAAGCGCCTGTCTGGCAGGTGCGAGGCTGTGAGTTTGATCCCCGGTGCCAAGAGAAAAAAAAAAAAAAAAAAAGAAAATAACAAACACAAAATATCATGGAGAAATTTTGTTAGAGGATTGGGACTGGGATTGATAAATGATCAGTTACAGCAGAGGAAGAACAGTATGCATCCGCCCAAAGAACTTTGCAAAAGAATTCTGGAGCCAACTGGTGGGCAGGTGAAACATCACAGGAAAGCAGGAAGTCCAGCAAGATGTCAAGTATGCTAAACCAAAAGAGACAGGACCAGAAAACACACGTGCTGTCAGTGTAAGCATACTTATGTATGGAACATGCTGTTGTCATGCGTGAAGACTGCCTTAGGTGTGATAAGTAAAGTAAAGATTATTTCCATGGTAAAGTTTGATTTGTATTTTCATTGTAGCTCACATAGGAATTTATTTCTGTTGTTATTTTTTAGATTTTGTAACCAAGTGAATAGTTGATGTTGAAAATGCTGAAGTTCATTCTAAACACTCAACATGTATTGAAAATTTAATATTTTATTGGCGTTTTATTTTCCTGTTAAGTACATATTGTTTAATACAATAAAACTCATAAAGTACAAATAAATAATTCAATAGAAATACTCCTAAAAACTGATCGTGGATACCATATGCCCATTGTAATACTTTTTTCTTTTTTTTTTTTTTGTCTTTTTGAGACAGAGTTTCACTATGCATTTCAGGCTGGCCTTGAGCTCACTTTGTCCACGTTGGCCTCAAATTTAGCAATCTCCCTGCCTCCGCCTCCCAAGTGCTGGGATTACAGGCATGCGCCACCACACCAGACTGTAATACCACTTTTAAAAACTTTAGTATGAGCCGGGTGTGGTGGCGCACGCCTTTAATCCCAGCACTCGGGAGGTTGAGGTAGGTGGAGCGTTGTGAGTTCGAGGCCGGCTTGGGCTACAACGTGAGCACAAGGCTGACCTGAGCTACACAGTGCGACCCTGCCTCAAAAAACCAGGGCTGGGAGTTTGGCTCAGTGGCTTAAGCACCTGCCCTGGTAGATGCGAGGTTGTGAGTTCAATCCCCAGTGCCGGAAAAAAAAACTTTAGTATGACACTGATATAGGGGAAAGAAACTCCCAAACTACTACGTGTCTGGTACAAGTTTGTGCTCTCTGAAATTAAAGAATGAATTTTAGGAGCAACGGAGGTTAAGAGCAGAATGTATTTATTGAGAGAAAGAAAGCTTCTGTCTGAGAGAGAGACAGAAGAGATCCTAAGTGGTTTGCCAAAGAGACTGTCTTTTCTAGTGATTTTATAGAGTAAAACCATGATGGGGAAAACTGGGAACTCACAAGGCAGATGGGTATGAGGTGGGACAGAACTGTGGTTGACCACTAAGATTATTTGTGTAGGTAAAATTGACCAAATCAGGGACAAATGAGGAAGCAAGTCACATAGCAAGCAAGTATTCTTATGGATCAGTGACTCTTTCTGTAGGGAGTTGGGATGGTAATTCCTGGCTTCTCAAGGTGATCCATCCTAATCCCTAATGTTTCTACTTAGGGTGTGGTTGCATTTGTTTTGACTTCTGTCTTGAGATCTGGCCCACAACAAGAGGTGTGTGTCTCCTCCAAGGTCACAAGATATTTGGTCCTCTGTGCCGGCTTCCTCGAGTGCCTAGCCCTGTCTGACTGCCTATAATATTTCTAACTAACTCAGTTGCCTATAACAACACCTCATGTTTACATGCATACTATATGTAAATCACATATATATTATATGTAAGTTATGTATAATACATATGCAGCCTGGGAATGGATTTTACAGCCTAGGAATGGATTTTATAGCTGGGCATGGACTTCCTTGGGTTTATTCTACTCAAGGCTGGCTGACTTTTTATAAAAATCTGTAGGTTTATGTCTTTGCCAAATTTTAGAATGTTTAGCTATATTTTATACAGTTTGAGGAACTATTTTTTCTTCTCTCCTCCTCAGGCTCTGATGACATAAATGTTGGAGCATCTTTTATTGTGCTGTACATCTCTAAATCTGTTTTCACACTTTCTTCTCTCCCTCCCTCCCTCCCTCTCTCTGTCTCTGTTGATTAGATTTGATAATTTCTATGGAACTGGATGCTGGTTTTTTTCTGTACCATCTCTATTTCACTATTAAACTTATCCAGTGAGATTTTTTAAATTTCATTTTTGAATTCTAAAATTTTCATCCAGTTCTCATCTTACATCTTGATTTCTGAGGCTATTTTCCATTAGTCTCAATCATGTTTGTAACTGCTCACAAAGCATTTTTAACTACCTACTCTAAAGTCTTTGTCAAAATATTTCAAAATCTGTCATCTCAGGATTGAAATGTACTCCCTGTCATTTGGAGTTGAAATTTTCCTAGCATTTTTAATGACAGAGTAACTGTGGGTTATATTACCGATGGCCTAAGTGTTATTAGGAGGCTTTTTATCTTATTTCGGTCCTATGAAGAGTGCTGATATTTGTTATATCAAGCAACCTGCCTGACACATTAGGTTGAGAAGCACGCTGCACCTCACCTTCTGTTGGCCATGGTTTCAAGGTCCCTGCAGTTTTAGAGCCTCCTTCTGCAGGGGCGTTGAATCTGCCCAGTGTATGCATGCACCATCCAGTGGCCAATCTGTTATACAGGTAGTGTCTTGTCAGTTTTCAAATTCTTGTTATGTTCTGTGGGAGCAGGCTCCATCATGTGACCTTGGGGGTTATCCTGGGAGTTCATATACACCTGTACAAAGCCGCTTTCCCAAGCTCCTCACACTTCCTAATGTCAGTCTTCCAGCCAGAAAGCTAGGACTTCATTTACGCCTGCTGTGCCATGAACTTACATAGCTGAATCCATGATAATGCACAGAAGGTGGGAGAACTATGAGAGAAAAATAAATAAAACACACAACAAAAACACACAACCATAGTTATGGGACACAACATCTTCCAACCATAGCTCCACTACAGAAAGTTTTCTTTCCCTGAGAGTTTTACCTGCTGAGGTCTCCTATTGGCCCTGGCTAGCTTTGCTGCCATGGCCTTGCTTGGAAGCAGGGACACCAGAGAACAACAGAAAAAACAAAAAGTTAGATTTCCGTAGTCTGAGCTCAGACACTACCTTTACCATAATCTTAAAGTTGTGACCAAAGGACACTTTTCCTGGTGTCCTCTCTTTCTGTGCACAATTGCCCACTTGCAGAGCATTGAGCTTCAAAGAGCAGATAGTGGAAGACAGAAAAAAGGTTCACTCACTGGTTCAAGGACATTTCAAATTCTGGCCTTCTTTCCCAAACCATTTATTTTTCTGAGTTCTCAAATAAGTCTTTCCAGGTTTTTTCCCCGTAGGTTTTTGAAACAGAATCTCACTATGTAGCCCAGCTTGAACCCAGGATCCTCTTGTCTCAATATCTCAGGTATCACTCACCACACCCAGCTTTCTTTCTACATTTTATAGCTTCAGTTTGTGAAGGAGACAGAGTGGAGTATATTAATTTCTTCTTACCCAAAACTAGACTTTATTTTACCACTGACTTTTAACTTTCAGAATTTCTGGATTTCTAGTCCTTTCACAGGGCTACATTTATTGAGTTATAAATAATCACCCACCATATCAAAATTTCAAACTTGAACAGAATGCCTTTCATTAACACATAATGACTCATATACCATTTGCAATATTTGATGCACATTGAAGACTCCATCAGGGTTTGCCCCATCCTATCCTCAAGCCAGTTATATTGTCCAAGGAGAATCCATTGAGGAATAAGCTGGCTCTCTTGAGGCAGAAATGAGTTAATCTAGCTCCACATCAAAATCTCTTGCCTTGCTGCTCTCACAATGCTTGTGTTGTACTATCTGTAACTCTGGGCACCAGAAGGTGTTGGCAAATATACATGTTTTGGCCCTCCCTGCCTCTTTCCTATCCAGAGACTCAGGGCTCCCCAGCTCCTACTGCCAGGAGGTCAGTCCCAGCAGATCAAGCCAGCTGGCTGACACTTGCTTCCAGTTCATTCTCAACAGCCCCCTAGCCTCAGGGCTGTGTCCTGTTCTTCTCCAGTTCTGAGATAATTCTTAGAACAACCTGGCTCTGTATCTAACACTTCTACTTCCCTGTTATGAAGAAAATCTATGTCTTCGTCTTTTAGGTCTAGTTCTCTCTTCACTGATAAACTGGACTGAATCGTCCTGTTACTTTGGGTATTTGATTCCTGGGGTAACTCTCCCACTTTCTATTTATGACACTTTAATAACTGACTTTCTGCTTTAACACACTGAGCAGCAGTTTAGGAGAAAATGTTAAATAATGGTAACAATGTGAGCCTCACTTTTTTATTGTTCCTTTTTTTTTTTTTTTAAAGGAAATAGGCCTCAGGCTGGCTTCAAACTCCCAGGCTCAAGCGATTCTCCTGCCTCAGCTGTCCCAATAGCTGAGATTGTAGGTGTCTGTCACCAAGGCTCAGTACTTCAATCCTAATTTTAATGGGAATGGCAATAGAGTTTCACCTATGGCTTGTTATTTCTTATAGTCTATTAATACAATGTATTAATCAGTAGATTTTCTTGCATTGTCCTATCTTTAGATAGATTTTTCATTGATCTTGATAAAGTAACCTTGTATATGTGATATAAAATTATGTTTTCTGGCATTTTATTTATGAATTTGTATTCATAGATGCATTCTTAAGAGAGTCTAAATTATATTTTTCTATAAATCACTGTCTCTTTGAGATGGCAGAGCAAACAGGTATTATTCTATGTAACCATAGATAGAGTATACAGGCAGTCTTTGTAGAAGAACTCATTGTGGTAGATATTGGTTGTTTCTTATTACCCTAAATCTATTTCCCTTCTGAAGTTAGCACTGTCTTATTTTTCTTGGAAAATTTCTCCTTTAATGTTGTTTGAGGGAAACATATCCCGGTTCACCAACTGCCGGGGGCAGCACATAACCACAGATCACCTACTCAGCTCACTTTCCTATTAAAGCTGATTTTAATTCAATGATGGGAACGTGAGTCAATGGGCTGAAATTCTAGGACTCTTACTAAAACTGTTAGAAGAGAGTTCTTGACCCAGCTATCCTCCATCTACATGTCTTCCCAAAAGAGTTAAACTCATCATATTAAAGGGATATATGCACTGTATGCTTACATTTATAGTAGCACAATTTATAATAGCTAGATCTTGGAAAGAGCATATATGTCCATCAACAGATGAAAAGGTAAGCAAAATGTATTTGTACTCAATGCAGTAATACATTGTTATAAAGAAAGATACACTTGAGGTATTTGAAGGTAAATGGACACAATCTGAGAATGTAATGTTAAGCAAAATAATTGAGACACACAAGTTTAAATATGGCATAGTTTTTCTTAAGTAAAATTATGCAGACACAAACACACACACAAATAAAGAGCAAAATAGAAGAGCTGTAAATAGGAAGTA